>CAIGRP010027206.1:0-12287 GCA_903798385.1 Fraxinus cuspidata | reverse complement strand
ATTCATATTGTGTTTACACATGTAATGGCACTTGAGCCATTCTGTTGCTTTCATGTTAATTAATTAATGAATATATCTCTTAAATTTTGTAAACGGCATATCTATCTTACAACTTAAATAAGTTCAACTTACTTATTATCGGGGTAAAGGCTGGTCATGAATGCTTATACTCGTGTTTATATACATAACGGCACAAGTTTCATTTCATTAATTAGTAACGACACTTGTACCGTTATCTTGATTTCTCCAATATTTTGATTTTTTTCTAAATATAATTAATGAACACATATCTCGACTTTCCAAATGACATGTTCATCTTACAATTGAAATGAGTTCAACTTATTAGTTCTCAGGGCATGAATGGGTTGTGGCTGCTTAGATTTATGTTTATAGGCAGAACAACACATGTATCATTTAACGGCACTAGTGTCGTTTTGTTGATTTTTTCAATATTTTGCTTCTTTTCCAATGCAATGACCTCAAGCACATCCTAACTTAAAAACATCAGAAATGTTGATCATGTGACGAAGAACGATTGAATTGACATATATTATACGATATCAAGTTGGTAAAATCACAAGTCATTGTATTGATTCGTTATAAAATATAATAACAAAGCACGTCTCTCAACTTTTTTTAAACAACATGTTCATCTTGCAACTGAAATGAGTTCAACTTATTGGTTCTAAGGGCATGGATAGGTCATGGCTGCTTAGACTTGTGTTTATAGACAGAACAGTACAAGTGTTGTTTAACATTACTAATGTCTTCTGTTGATTTCTCCAATATTTTCCTTTTATTCCAATGCAACAATTCAAACATTAGATCCCTTAACTTAAGAAATTCAGAAAGATTGATTATGCAACAAAGAACGACTGAATTGAGATAGACTATATGATATCAAGTTAGTGAAATCACAAGTCATTGTATTTTTTCGTTAGAAAATATAATTAATGAGTACATTTCTCAACTTTTGTAAACGACATGTTAATCTTGCAATTTAAATGAGTTTAACTTATAAATTATTGGGGCACGGATGGGTCGGCTACTTCTACTCATTTCTATATACAGAACGACATAAGTGTCGTTTCGCTATCAGTAACAACGTTTGTACCGTTATGTTGATTTCTCCAATATTTTGATTCTTTTCCTACACAACGACATCAAGCATTGAAACTCCTAATTTAAGAATGTCAAAAATGTTGATCATGTGACAAAGAACGACCGAATTGACATAGATTATATGATATCAAGTTGGTGAAATCACAAGTCATTGTATTGATTCGTTAGAAAATATAATTAAAGCACATCTCTCCACTATCGTAAACGGCATGTTCATCTTGCCATTGAAATGAGTTCAACTTATTGGTTCTCGGGGCACGAAAGGGTCGTGGATACTTATACTTATGTTTATAGATAGAATGGCATGAGGTCGTTTTTATTTCAATAATGGCTCACGTCATTCTATTGATTTTTCCTATATTTTGCAACGTAACGACGTCAAGCATTAGACCCCCTAACTTAAGAAAGTCGGAAAGATTGATCATGTGATGAAGAATGACTGAATTAACATAAGATTATATGATGTCGACATTTTCATTTCAGTAACGACATAAGTGCCATTCTCATGGACAAGTATATTTACAACATAACGACAGTTGTGCCGTTCTCATCTTAGTAACAGCACGAATGCTATTTTCAAAGAAACTTATATTTACAAACATAACAATACTTGTGTCGTTCTCATGTGAAGAAAAACTAACTGAATAGAAATGTACTCCCCTAATATATGTAAGACATAATTGTTGATCATGTAATAAAGAACAGTTGAAATGATATAGATTATATGTTATCGAGTTGATGAAAGCACCAAGTCATTCTACTCATTCATTGAAACATCATAACAAGCATATCTCTCAACTTTTCTACATGTTATGTCCATCTTACAATGTAAATGAGTTCAATTATTGGTTATCGGATCACATATAAGGCATGACAGTTTGTACACGTGTTTACAAACATAACGATGCAAGTGCCATTTTCATCTCAATAACGACACTTGTGTTCTATTATCTTATCCTATATTTTGATTTGTTTTCAATGTAAATACCTCAAGTGACCCCCTAACGTATGTAAAACATAAAGGTTAACCACATGATAAATAACAATTAAAATGACATAGATTATAATGGATGCTTATAAGTCAGTAACGACACTAGTGCCATCTTATAAACATGTTCAACTCAGTAACGACACTTTTGCCTTTTCTGATGGAAGCTTATAAATCTTGTAACAACACTTGTTCCGTTCTCATAGACACTTATAAGTCCAGCAATGACACTTGTACTATTCTAATGAAAGCTTATATTTCATGCAATGTCACTTATGTCGTTCTCATGTATGCATATAAGTCTAGTAACGACATTTGTACCATTATCTTAAGACATAACATAGTAAAGATCACCAATTTTTAACTAAAGGTAAACATATACTATATAAAAATCCATCTCCTAGAATAAAGTTATCCTTTATCCTACTTTTTTGCATTGTCCAAAACATCAAAATCCTCATATTCAAGTGAAAAATTAATATACCTTGAAAGAAAATAATTTTGAAGGGTACTATAAAACACTAATCCTAAGCCATTATTTCCACCACTATAATTGTCATTATTTCCACCACTGCCACTGTAATAATATATGCTTCCCCCACTCCAATTGTAGGAGTTATCTCTTCTAAAATCATGACCACCAAAATGCCCACCACCACACCTACTTTTACCTCCATGTGAAGCTCGACTTGCAAACTGAATAAGCCAATGGGCATCTCTTGATTGGCTTCCTAGATCAAATCAACTAGTGGCTTTGAAAGAAATGGTTGCGAATCCTGTTTTCCTAGAACGACCTATACGTCTAAGCTGGTATACATAATCATCAATATCATTGGGGAGATCAAAGTTGATAACGTGAGCAACGTAAGGAATATCAAGACCACGAGCTGTCACATCTGCCACAACCAAAATCAGTGTGTTTCCAATCGTAAACGATCTTAGTACTAGTTCTCTTTCCTAGAATAATAGGTAAATCAAAGTCAAATCAAGTAATAATCAATGTAGGCTAATGAAACAACAATTACGCAACTAAACAATAGAAGGATTCAATAAAGTCAAGGGGATACACAACCTTTTAAGTTGCCAACTTATATAAATGTTCAGTAGGTTAAGATCCATTCTATAAAATAAGGGTACTGTAGTAAAAATAACAAAACATAATATGAAAAAAAAAATTTTGAAATCAGTAAGTGTAAAATTCAATAATGGAACTCATTGAAAATCGCTTTATATAGTAAAGCATAATATGAATAATAACACATCATCTTCAAGACCCCAAATGTATAAAAAATCCATCCACATTAAAAAAAGTCAACTAAAACTAAAATAAATATACAAATAAACTATGAAATCATAAAAAAAAAATGTCTTTTTTTACACGTTTTCATTCTAAATCTGCACTACTTGAAGCACAAATCACATTTCAAAATGAAAAAAGGAAAAAAATACATTTTTGTTGTACTAGCTTGTGTCAAAGAGAGGTGAAGTAATGTGAAATAAACTTGAATCAAAGAAAATTATTTTTGTAATCTTGAAATGTACTGAAAATTAAGGTGAAGAAGACAGTTTTAGAATTTAAGTTTGGGGAATCGGGTTTCATAGTGAAAATGAAGGAGAGAGAACAAGATGAAATGAAAGAAGTTGGGTGAATAATTTGATATAAATTGAAGGGCAACTTTGTCCTTTTACCGATTAAAACATTTAAGATTTTTTATTCTATTTTAATGTTGGTAAAAGGCCATTTTATCAAAATTCATTGCCCAACCCTGCTATTTGGCCAAATTTTCCAATAAAAATGAAGTTGGATAAGGGATCCAAGTAATATCAAGTATGATCCAATAACTTGACAAAGCAAGTAGTATATTTTCAAATTTTAAGAACAATCTATTTTAATTTATTTTATTAGTAAGTAAGAGCTTATACAAACTAACATCAAATCAATTCTAGCGCCTAATCCATTTTCAAAGTACCACAATTATCGCTACCAAACCCTAATATATTTAAAAGGGTTAAATGTATTACCTAACATCCAAATATGAATAGAATTGCTTCAGGATCGCTCATTTTAATTTGGTGCAATCCAATCTATCTAACTTTTGTTTGGTCGCAAATTTAGGATTCTTATATAGAATTTTTAACTAATGGATAGTTGACATTAAATTGTCATGTCAGTTTGTATGTTATTTTAAGAAGTATTTTGAAGATGGGTGATGTATTATTGTGTGAGTTAATACATATGAGTCGCTCGTTAATTTTAACGTACAAGTCAACATATTACGATAATTAAATTGATGATACAATGAACAGAATGACCAGATTTGGTCAAAGTTGGATGGCATAATTTTGCCAAATTGAAGACGAGTGGCCAAATATGTAAGCAAATACAAGTCCGGTGATCCAGTGGCACCAAATTGAAGATTAGCGACCCATTTGCAACTCTATTATAAAATAATATACATGGAAAATGATTTATTATATAGATCTTACATTAAACACGTGAGGAACCTCTCTCATTTTCCTCTTAATTTTGTTTCAAAAAATTCCACTCGATTTTAGGACTACATGATTTTTATCGTGGAGTTAGTAGGATAGAGGGGGCTAGATAAAGGTTATGCCCCTCGCAAGTTGTACATGAATGGCGTTGCTCAGGTCATGTATAAAAATGTCAAGCTAAAATTTTGAGGTCCTAATGACAAGTTGTATGGATATATTTGCATTGACCAATTGGCGATAATAAATTGTCATCTATGACTTTGTTTTTTCTTAAACTTCAATGCAATATTAAATAAGAAAATGCTTACTGTACATCTTTATTTATGTAATTTTTTACAGTGGTGTTTTTTAATTAGATTTTGACCTTATCAAATCTCACAACATCATCTATATAAACAAATTTGTAAGTTGTGATGCACATGTAGCACAATCGTATTAAATACCAATTGCTATCTTAATACGTGAATTTTATTGCAGGTAGTACAATTACGTTAAGGGATGTAAAAAAATTTATTGATGTAATAGTTAATCTACCCAATCAAATATCCTAAAAAATTGCAAGTAAATTGACCAATTTTAAAACAATATCTAGATATTACTAGGGATTTTTTGATAAAATACTTGAATTTGGAAGTACATTTCCGAAGGAAAAATTCTGATTTCTTTATATAATTCCAACTCTTATGGAAACAAATCTTGGAATGTCTTTTAAAGACCTAGGGCCGTCTAGAAATGGAAATCACATATTACAATGCATTTTAAGAGATTTTGGAGCATAGGAGGCAAGAAACACGAAGAGCGATTCTAAGATTCGAAAATTCTTTTCAAATTTTATTTGAGTGATGTCGATTTTATAACATATTATGCTAGATTTATTTGTACTAGTAGAAAGATAAACCTTGTAATATGAGTTTTTGATCTTTAGTTTTACATATTTGATATTAAAAACACGTTTTTNATATGAATTTGATTTTTTATTTTATGCATTTGAAAGAAAGAAAAATGGCTCGACATAGTATAAATAGTCATAAGATCCGATAGATGATATAAATATACCGCTATGCCTTATATGAATATTTAAGTATTCTTAAAAATTCACACATTCTTGTATGTTCCCATCCATCATAAAAATATAATCGGCTCATTTATGAAAGTCGTTTTGACATTATTCGAGAGAGATTGTCAAATAAATTAGGAACATTCATTTGTCAAAATGCAATCGTGTTGTCAAAGTGTAGAACTATGGTTTAAAAGGATTATTGCATAAAACTTCGGGATCTTAGTGCATTTGTCATTTATTAAACACATCAATTTTCATTTTACATAATTTACATTTATTTTAGTTAATTTACGCATAATTGCATAAGTAGATTATTTTAGTCATAATTTTGTCAGAAACAAACACACCATATTATTCGTGTTTCGGTTAAGGCCGCAATAATTAAAATTGAATTAAATCAATCTCTATGGGACAATACTTGGACTCAAAGTCAACTTTATTACTTGTTAACGAACTGTACACTTGCGGTGATTTTAATTCGAAAAATATTTATGTGAACAAGTTTTTGGCACTACTGTCGGGGATTGTATTTGAGTTTAATTTCATTTATCTTGACACTAATTCAAAGTTCTTTATGTTTTTTTTTCCATATTTTTTTCCCCTCTTTTTTAGGATACAAAAAGGCCAAAAATACCAGGATAGCAATGACTATGGTTTATTTCAACCAAATGCTCGTATGTGACTTCATTATAAAACAACAACAATTGATAGCTTAAGAAATTGATAAGTGAGACATGCTTGTGGGAGATTTCATTATAGGACATCGACTACGAGATATAAAAGCGGAATGTGAACTTGATGAAACTGTACTGGGTAACTTGCCTGTTGAATTATTTCTCTCATCAAAATTTAACGTAGGTTATTTTCCTGTGGGATTATCTCTTACATCGATTATTAATGAACATCAAGAAAGGGAATCAGATCCACCGGACTTCCAACAAATAGAACAAGAGGATGAGACTTTCCATGAATATGTCAATGTTTACTTGCCAAGAGTTTAGGATACAAATGTTGAACTCGAGAAAGTTTCAATTAAAGAAGAGGGGCATGAAAAAATCGAGAAATTAATCATAACGCGCGAAAAAAAATCAGTAGCATTCAAAGAAGAGAAAATTAACATGCAATCCCTCGAGTTTCTCATTTGCTCAAAAATTGAATTTATGATTAAACCTTATGAGAAGATTGAAGTGCATATCGTTGAGTTCGAAACTGGGTGATGATGAGAAATCATACTACTTAGAGTAGGGAAATGTTAAAATTTGGAGGAAAGTTGTGATATGATACAAAGTCAAATGGAGCAAGTTAAGCAGGACCTCCAAATCCATATTCAAAATGTCATGATATACTCGTGCAAAAGTCAAGCTTTAGACTATAAATCGAGCACTTAATGGGAGGTAACCCTTTCTTTCTATCACTTTTTACTTATTTTGATTAACTATTGCATAACAAGTAGTTTTAGAGATTGCATTAATTTAGGAATTCATGCATTTAAATGGTTTTAAACACATTTTATGCAGCACTTTAAGACTTGCATCAGTAATTTAGACATGTTTACTTATTGAGTTCATTTTATTTAGGCTCATCACTAACTTCCTAGCATTAAATTAAACTTACATTAATATGATATGCATTATTAAGGTTGCACCTAGATTTCAATCTTCTTAATGTTAGAAGATTAGAATTTCTCTTAGTGTGAATATATTACAAATACTTAAATCTTATTTCCTATAATTAATATTTATTTTGAATTCTTGAAACTGAAAGTTGAAGTCTAGCAAAAAATTAAAAGTGGTGATTGTCATGACATCTACCAACTGGATCAGCCTCATCCTTTTACATATCTGCATTACTTTTACATCGGGGAAATGCTTTGTATAAGTTTGGAGGTGACGTAGACATATTTGTCATTCATCAATATTTGTGTATAATTTACTGCTTTTTGTGCGATTGTTCGTAAGAAAAACAAAATAATAAATGAAAAAATGAAAAAAAATTAGTAATATTTATTTATTTATTTTCTAGTATTTACTCATTTTTTATGTACATGTGTGAGGTTGATAGTCTTGCCGGCACTAATGTTGAATATTGGAATATGTATAAACTAGGGGTGGTGAAAATATTACATAATTAGATTAACCAATACTTGTTTATGTGAAACTCAACATTCTCTGTGCACGATACTCATATTTTACACATCAAGTTGGTGATTTTGCTCATTACTTAGAGAAGAGTTGAATGTAGTAAGTTAAACCCGAAAATTTTTCTATTGTATTTATCCATAATCCATTTATAGAGTAGTTTGGAGATGATATAGCAGTTACAAGGAAACAATGAGATAAGTAGAGCATATGTGCTTGAAATTATCTTGTGTGGATTTTCTAAAACCAATGAGACGAAAATGAAGTGAAAGTCTTCAAATAGAGAATGGTTTTAGATGTTGAATGTCTACAAGAAAAGGGGCATAACATTAGTTTATGTGTGAATAAAATAATGTTTTTGAGTCTGCATAATTTGAGTGAATAAGCCTATAAGAGTTTAAAATCTGGTGCCATATTGTCATCTAACTTAGGAGTCATCGGCTCAAAACATAAGTTATATAGAAAGTAAATGAGGAGATGTTTGGAAAAAAATAAAAAAGAAAAAGAGAGAAAACAAGAATAATTGAGAAAATACAAAATTATAATAATTAAGCCCCAAGACATTTGGTTGATAGAACTATATATTTGATACGAGGCAAGTAGCTTAGTTTAGTCTTAAAGGTTGAAGCAATAAAAAATATAAGAGAATTTCGACTTTTTAAAGTGTGAACTTGTAGTAGTGAGATTTATCCAAACTAAGAGAGGATAATGATTATAATTAACTTTGGGACGGACCTCGGGAAAATTGAGTGAAAAGAACAAGTTTGGGGGTGTGTACTCTCGAGCGAAGAAATGGAACACATCGAGTTTTGCATGTAACTGATAGATGTTGATTTGATTTTGTAATGTTAAAACTATTCATTGTCTTGATTGTTAAATTTCAATCTTGAAACATGACAAGTTGTCAAACTATGTTTTGTTTGGAGTTAAATTACAATTTGTTTGAGGACAAACAATTGTTGAAGTTTGGAGGATTTGATAAGTGCGTTTTATACACTTATTTAGTGCACAAAATATGGATAATTATTGGTAAATATATCTAAATATGGGTTAGTTCTACATAAATTATGTATTGTAGGATAATATTGATATAAATGATGGAATTTAGGAGCAACAAGAGCAAAATAGCTAAAATAGAAGAAAATCAAAGTTTAGGGCAAATATTCGAAAGATGACTAAGATGAAGAAGCGAAGATGTCAAAGAGTCGAAGACCAATTTAACGAAGACATGAAATATTGGAAGAAGAAGAAATGAAAAAAAGAAGTCAAGAAACGAGAAAACAGAGTTCGGAGACCAAAACACTAAGAATGAAAATTCACTTGAACTATGCTATAACATAGTGTAGTGTACCATGTGGTCACATGGTCACTTTCAGGAAGTTCTAGGGCTGAGTTTCATTGAACTGTGCTATATCATGAAATTGTACCATGATGTATAGCATGTATATTTTTGGAGGAAAAATTTTAGTTTCCTTATATGATTCCAACTCTTCTGGAAACACATTTTGGGACGACTTTTTTAAAGACCCAGGGCCGTCCAAAAGTGGTTACCACGCATTACAAAACATTTTAAGAGATTTTGGAGCATAAAAGGAGGCAAGAAACACGAAAATCGATTCCAAGATTCGAAAATTCAATTCAAACTTTATTGGGGTGATATCGATTCTTCAATATTTCTTTTGTTTTCTTCTTCATAACATGTTCAACCAGATTTATTTGTTTCAGGAGAACGATGAACATTGTAATATGAGTTTTTAATCTTTAGTTTTACATATTTAGCATTGAAAACACATTTTTTTGGATTTTGAATGATTTACATGATTATTTTTTTCTACAATTATTGTGCACGATAATTGTATGAATTTGGTTGTCTATTTTATGCATTCAAAAGAAGAAAAATAGGTTTGATATAGTGTAAATCGTCATAGGATTCGATAAGGATAAAAATATACCGTTGTACTTTATGTGAATCTTTAAATATTCATAAAAATTCATGCATTCTTGCAGCATCCGTTATAGAAATATAGTCGGGTCATAAATGAGAGTAAGTTTAATATTATCGAGAGATATTGTCAAAATGTAGAACTAAGGTTGAAAATGTTAATTTTATGGGAATTTGAGATCTTAGTGTGTTTGTCATTTATTATACATATCAATTTGCATTTAGCATAATTTGCATTTAGTTTAGTTAATTTACTTATAATTGCATAAGTAGATTATTTTAGTCATAATTTTGTCCAAACAAACACACTATATTATTCATGTTTTGGTTAAAGTTGCGATAATTCAAATTGAACTATAATTTATTTTATTACTTGTTAACGAACCCTACACTTGCAGTGTTTTTAAATCGAAAGATGTTTTTGTAAACACGTTTTTGTAAATACTTAACAAAAATACATAAATTTAATGCAATCCCAATAGGAAACAATGTATTTTTAGTTCAATCTATTGCAAGAACTCAAATTTCTTATTGTTTTCAAGTGATTGATCCTCATAACCAAGATCTTTTCCTTAAAAATTATTGAAGATAATCTTATTATAAATAATGTATACATTTTTTAATATATTGTTATATGAATTTTTTTAAAATTAATTTTGGATCCAGATTTTATAGTTTATATTGTGTTTAATAATTTATTCTTTTTATACCCTTATTAATTGATTTTGAGCCTTGGAGTGTATTTTTATTTGTTGCCTTATTTCATTAATTTATATATTATTAGATTAGAAGAATGATAAGTTATTTTAACTCTATTTTATCTACTTTTAAATGACAAGTAGTTTAATGCTTTGTTTTTATAAATTTTTCAATACAAAGAATCGGATTGTTCTTAAATTAGATATGGAACCAATGGTTCCATTTTTAAGATTTTCGTTCGTAGGAAAAACTTGAAACCAAAGTAAAATAAAAGACTTTTAGAAAAGAAAAAAAGAATATAAAATTAATATAGTGCCTAGTTGCGTCTAGGCAAGTTTGTCGCACATTGTTGATTGCTTATTTTCGTGCTTACTATGAAGACATGGCATTTCGCTCCGTGCCTAGACAAGCTTTTTAGAAAATTGCTTATTACGCAAGCTTAACACAAAATGTCGTTAGGGATAACTCTTCGAAATTCCTAATTAATGGGAGGGATGGATCTATGAAGAAAAAACAGTTGAGGACTAATATGCTACTATGCTCAAACATCAGGAATGAATACGCAAAAAACCCGAATACTCATTCTCGCAAAAGTAAGAGTGGCCAACTGTAAACAGAGTTGTCACTGACCTTCCATTCCATGCTGAGACAGCCAATTAAAAGAATCGGCCATTTACGTCTGTCAATTTGGTCGGTGACTATATTTCACCCATTAAATAATGGGGAAAAGAAAAAAAATAAAAATAAAAATGAACAGAAAATAATATAAGAAATAGTTTGACTGGCTAAGGTCATTGTCGTTGTAATCTTATTTTAGTGAAAAATTATCTTGTTTTAGCTTTCAATCTTTATGTTTTTCTTGATAGTGTCTTGTCTCCAGTTTTACATAGTAGTGACCCTTGTTTCTGGTGAAAATTTATTTAATCATGTACAACGAAAAATAAAATTTTATTTTTCATCAATGATCCACTTTGTATTTAAATAAAAATTGTGATAGAAATCATACATTTCGTAAATTCTGCAAACTCTTTTGTTGATATTGAAATACGAACAATCATAATATGTAATTCACGACTGTCCAATTGTCCAGCCTTCAATAAAAATCAACACAGAGAACAATATTGAGAGAATTAAAGTTTTTTTTTCCCTTCTGCTAACAAGATAATGAATTGTGTTCTAATTTTCAGAAATTCTAATAACTTATTAATATAAGTTTAAGTAGGTCAAATCTTTTAAACGTCCAAATTTTAATTAATCCAATTAATTCAATTTGATCCATAAATTAATTAATCTAATCTAATTAATTCAGATTTATTAACAAGCATCCCAATTAATTAATAGTACACCACTTTTTAATTAATTAATTCATAAATCTTATTCTTCTAGTTCTCCATTTGTGGGTTACTCATTAGGTTCCCGATTACGATACCTAACGATGCGAATTATTATTTTGATTGAATTAAAATTGATAAATTAGAATACCTCATTTTAATTTATCATCAGTTCACATACATGTGACGGAAAATACTTGTGACGGAAAATGTCACGTGGTATGAGAAAATAAACTTGTTCATTTACCGTAAAACTATAGTCCTTCGTCAATATGATTCGATCAATTACAAAATATGAATATGTGTTAATCTCAATCATCAGTCATATCTTTCATCTCACAATTAAGTCAATATAAGTCGAAAACTCTTTTTCGACTTGTAAGTACACTTTAGTCAGGAATTTCGTTATCAATTTAATTGAATCAAATGTAAATCATAATTTCTTACTATTTAAGAGTTGTAAATCTTCTATAAAATTTACAGCTTTCATATAATTGTTGATATATCCGAACGA
>CAIGRP010027204.1:0-49555 GCA_903798385.1 Fraxinus cuspidata | reverse complement strand
AGGACTCAATTGAACTTTCTATATTCTTATAGAGGCTTTGGCTGCAATTTCTATATAAGAGGGCATTATAGGAAAGTCTGTTTGTCAAAGGTTATTTAAATAAAGAATATTTATTGGGGTCTATCTACACAAATTTTTTCTTAATTTGGGCTACCTCAACTCATTTCCCTAAAACAAATCCAAACGAATGATATTCTGTATGTTTTTTTAAATTTTAAAATTTTTTTTTGCAATTGGAACAAATGCTAGACCAATGATAGAAAAATTTATCATTTTAATGAACAATTTTCATGAAAAATAAAGTCAAACGGATACCAAACTTTCAACATTTTTTAGGTGGAAAATTATACTAATCAAACACAATTAATTACAATTCCTAGTAAAACAATTTCTAAACAATTTAATTCCCAGGAATTCATTTTATTTCCATCTATTTTCCACATTTACAATCAAACGGACTATTATAGTCATACAAGAACTTGCGCTCAAACCAAATTTTGCATAGCCGACTCTATTTAGCCCCTGTTTGGTAGGTATTAAAATCTAATTTTAGTTACACATTTCATTAAATTCACAATTTTTCAACTACACAATTTATAAATTTTTATAAAAATATAATAAAAATCCGATTTTAATCCACTAGTTAATTTAGAACTAAAAAATACCGAGCAACCGGATTACCGGAGACAATTTCACCCCACCCAACTGTCGTTAGTTTCTTGACGTAACGACCGGCCGGACACCTAAAACCTCCCGCAAGACTGATGGGTAAAATTCCGTTACATAATCTCCCATGGATTTCCCAGGTAAACTACACCATTAATTTCACAAATTCTAATTAATTACGTTGAACATTTCTTTCCCCCTCCTCCAAAACCCTCAATTCTCGTATTTTGATCCATTTTTTATTCAAGAATGGAAAAACTAGATCAATTAGGTCAGATTCCCTCGTCATCGGTATCTAGGAACGAGGAATATTCCGGTACTGCATCGACATCGGATACACTGGTGTACAAGGAGAATGAAGAGTCTCCTCCGGAGCCGTTTCCGGAAAGGAATTGGGAATATTCCGGAGGTTTTCCAAGAGAGCAGGGTTTCCCAAGAGCGGATTATATTAGGACGGAGAACGGAAGACCAGAGTCTGTTAGAGACGATAACTGCTCTTGCTTCGTTATACTTACCTTCTTGATTTCCGGTATTCTCTTTTTATGCGCATTAGTTATATTGTTTGGCTTGTAACTATAATTGTATACCCATGGATGAATGTTTCATGAATTCACTCTTCAAGGTTCTGAAGTGCGGTTTATTTGTTTCTCTATTTTCACCCGTGGAAAGCATGCTTGGCTAAACCTCGAAATAAATATTTCTTTTATTGGTAATAGGCTAAAAGCTGGAAGTAAGGCTTAGTTTGTTGTTGTTGGTAAAACAAAAAAAGCTAGAAATAAGTTTATTATTACTACTGCAAGGTAAGAGTTAACTGAAAAGAAAGAAATGTTTTTATTTCTTTACTTAAAAGATAGAAAAAAGTAACTTTTCCAACCATCTTTGGAAATAAAAAATTTTAGACATAGCCAAACATGCTCTCAGTTTTTAATATATCTGGCTGACTACAACTCTTATGTTCATTTCAGTATCTATGACGCTGGTTTGGGTGGTTTATGGATCCACGACTATGCAACTTGGACCAAATTCATCGATATTGATAAAACCTAATCCTATATTTGTGGAATATGTAAAGGTATAAGTGACACTTTTCGCATTTTTAGTTTGTTTAAGGTATTCTAGATGTTTTATGAATCTAATTAATATTAGCCTGTACCAGGTGGAGGAATTAGATTCAGGTGATGGGCCAATGTTGTATGGATTTTCCGGAAGTCCAATTCTTGATGTTGTGACTACCTGGTCTTAGATTCACAAAACCACTCTCCGTACGAGTACCCATAAGGTTCGTAATTGGTATATTTCATACAATTTCAAACGTTTTATTTCATTATTGGTTAAAATATATGTAAGTCATGATTTTAACTTCCTAATTGTAGAGTAATTCCATATTCCTCATGTTGCAGGATTGGATACATTTCTTAAACACGGGATCTCAAATAAACATTTCTTATAATGTGAATCCTCCAAGCTCATCTTCTCTTGTCCTTGTTATTGCCCAAGGTATTGCTGAACTCTCCAACTGAAGTTCCCTTTAGATTTACTGCACTTGGAAAAATGAGGAAGAATTGCAAGGGACTGTTGGAAAATGGAATGGTGGTACCGTAAATTATATTTCAAAGGGTGCATGTATGCTGATGGACAAAAATAGAAATATACGTACATTTGTGCAATAATAATAGCATAGGGTTTTTATAATGTGCAGTAATTTGGTACGACAAACAAATGTTATGGCCTTGTTAGTAATTTGGCCCAGATACATGTCCACTGCTCTGATTATCTTGCAGAGATTTGAAGAAAATTCTATTCCCAAATTATGCATGAAACTTTATGGTTAAAATAACAGATACCAACAATTGTGATTCTCAAACAGTCAAACATTGTTTGTTCCTTTCTTCCATAAAACCTAGATGACTTGTAAATTGTTGCCTAAGCTTCAATAATTGAACAAGCATTTTCCTATGAGCTGAATTTCAGGGAATGAAGGTCTTGCTCAGTGGATTGAGGATCCATCATATCCAAATACCACCTTATCATGGAACATCATTCACGGTGAGATAAAACAATGAGAGATGTTATCATATCTTTGCTGCTTAATGTTACTATTTTATCCCTACCAACTCCTTATCTGCAGGCAATGGCACAATCCAGCATCATGTGTCTAAGTCTTCTACCTACTACATAGCAGTGGGTAACTTGAATTCTGAAGCAGTAGAGGCAAGTGAACTAAATGCATTTTGCTCTTGTTTCTTGTTTCTGCAGAATCTTTCAGGCATTCAACTGAGTCCCTTCTGGATTAAATCTCCACCAGTCTATATTTTATTGATCTGCTATATTTTATTCCTTCCTTTTGGTTTTCTGATGATTCATTATTACAATTATATGTTGTTTTCTTAGTATTTGTTATGTCAAACAGGTGCATTTGAACTTCAGAATAAAGGCTTTTCTTTACAATACCACAGGGTCATATTACAAGTGTACTCCTGCTCATAGTCAATGTGTTTTCAATCTGCACGTCCCCAGTGAAAATTCTGCTCTTCTTACCTCCCCCAGTAGAAAGTCTGTGAGTTTGATCTGTTCTTAAATTTTCTGAAAGAATGAAATTTATCAATGCTTTTGCCATGCCCTGAAGACAGGAAAAACGATCAATCCTATACCCAGTAAGTGGTGGAATTTGCATTCCTCAGAAATTAAAATGCTTTTGGCAGGAACCTTAATTTATTGACTTGTTGGGGCTTCCTGGGTAAGGGACAAGACAACATCTTAGAACTTCTTCTAGCTATTAGAATTACTAGCCAGGGTGGAGATCCATTCNAATTTATTGACTTGTTGGGGCTTCCTGGGTAAGGGACAAGACAACATCTTAGAACTTCTTCTAGCTATTAGAATTACTAGCCAGGGTGGAGATCCATTCAAGGCGATTCTCTATCCCTATCTATCTCAAGACCGGGAAGGGAAACTTTCCAGTGGTTTTCATGTATCAAAACCAATGTCCTTTTCTTTCTATGAGTATGAATTCGATTTAGAAATCGGAAATCGAACTAGCACTAACAACTGGAAGGGCAATCTGCTTTTAGCTCATATTCAAGCTCTGCTTTTAGCTCATATTCAAGCTCAGAGGGTTACAACCAATTAGGATAGACAATGAATTTGGTGATTTGATAATAGAATTGGGTGTGGACATAGCAAACCTCCGACTATAAATAAGAGAGATGCCCTTAGACAAGTATGGAGGGAAGGGAAAGAAATTCATGTAAGTCCTAAGAGAAGGATAGTTCGGCTACGCTGCTCTCGCCCTCCCCTCATACGATGATAAAGGGGGATCACGAGCTTGCTACGCTGTGAGAAGAGAGCCCCGGGAGTTCTTCTCTTTACTGCATCTTTTCTCAAGAATTTCTTTGATTTTAATACCAGTACTCAAAAAGATATAAACTACAGCTGTTAAACGCATCAGATATATTGGTTGCAGCTGCTGCTACGGAATCAGCAATATAACCCACCGTTGCTTTTATCAAAAATATGTTATCCATTTACAAATCTCAAGAAGATTTTCAATGAAATCTTTGTGATAAACAGATTAGTTATATCTCAGGGCTTGCTTGGGAGTTTTTTCTCTACCGGGTTTGATCGGTTTTGAGCGGCATAGTTTATGATGGGTTGGGAAATTCTGTACTTGCTAATTTTTTAGGCACCGGTTTTGGATGATTTAAATGTGTAGTGTAATTTTGACTATCTCTCTCTATCCACCAAATTGGTGCATTTTGGTCGTTTCTATATTCCCTTCTAATTTTACGCTACATAAAATAATTATTTTCAACCAGTATATTTTGTTCCTAACTAACTTGTAAATAAAAATACATTAACTAAAAATTATTTATAAGCAAAAAAAAAAAAAAAAAAACTTTATGACTGGAATTTCTTTTTTGGTTTTTTTTGTTTTTTTAAAAAAAAAAAAAAAAACTTTATGACTGGAATTTCTTTTGTGATTATTTTTGTTTTTTGACGTGTCATATTGTTAGCATTATAATTTGGACTTGTCTTTTTCTTTAGGGCATGGCCAATGGTGGCTGGCTTGTTAAACTGTCTTATGGACCTAGATGGATCATATACGTCGGTGGCTTAGGTAAATTTCACCATTCAGTTTCATTGGAAAGCAAATGCAATTTTATCAGATAACTCGGATTTTTCTTGCTTAATTTCTTATTCAGGTGGCATGACTGTCCTTGTGTTACTCATGAATTGCTATTTGAACCATTTGCAACGTGGCCGCCAAGATCAGGGCAGAGATCAATTTGGAGCTATGCAATCTGAGAGAAATCCTCTCCTTTTACAAAAAGACACTGATCTGTCAAGCTGGGGTTCCTCTTATGACTCTGTCTCACAGGAAGATGAGTTTTGCGGAGAAGGATGGGTGGGGGGTTTAGGGGAGGGGATGCCAGTTAAAGATGGTGAATCCAGCAACAATATGATGTGCCTTTGTGCAATTTGCTATGATGCTCCAAGGGACAGTTTCTTCCTTCCATGTGGTCATTGCGTGGCGTGTTTTGCATGTGCGACAAGGTAGCTCCTCTTCGTCCTGTATTTAGCTTTCTGCTCTGAATTCTAAAGTTAATTTTCTGTTGAGAGCTCATTGGTTCTCGGAAATCAAATTTGAAGTCATATCCTTCACCAACTCTTTTTGAGAAGCCCGTTCCAATATATTTAAGTAGTGATTAATCCACCAAACCTTTGGAATTGATTGTGTAGATTCATATGAACACCACAACTGATAACTTTCCAAGTGTTCTCAATTATTTTGTATAACAAAGGCTAAAAAGCTTGTTTGTCTTTGGGATTAGAAAGAAACATATTAGGATCATATTTAGGGCTCGTTTGACATAGCTTTTAAGAAATAAAAAAGAGTTTGAAATCTAAAAATTGCTTTTGGACCGATTAAGTTTACAAAAATGTTTCTTCCAGTTGGAGGAGGTTTTAAAGGAAGTTGGTCAAATGTCATTTCCTCTTAAAACTCTTCTAGAAGAGGAAACTCTTTTAGAATTAGTATCCAAACATCAAAATAGTTTCTTCGAGAAGTTCTTCTACAAAAAACAAAAGTCTTGCCAAACGAGCACTTAGTTTCTATGAATTTCTCCCACGTTAACACTGTAGAAGCTAATGCTAATTAAAGATGACTTGTGTAATTTGATTCAAATTTGCAGGATAGCAGAGACTGTGCGTACTTGCCCTATATGTCGTAGACACTTCAAGAAGGTGAGGAAGATATTTACGATTTGAGCAGCACATGATGTTCTATGAAGTGAATGCTACTTGTAGTATATTTCAATGTAAGTTACTTGTATTTACAGCGTTGCTTTCATCCAGTAAAAGCATTTAATAAGAAATGATTTGTAGAATACTAGTATTAGAAATGGTCCAGCATTTTGTTGTTGTCCTTATAGCCTCAGCTTCAAACATGTTTGATGTTACAGAAAAAATCCTGCAAATGTATCAAAGTTGACCTATTTGAATTATTCTCTTTGTTGCGCTTTTTATATTTGGATCCGAGGTTAAATTATAAATGATCGGGATGTATAAATGTACATGCCAAGTCGGTTTTATTTCAGGTGGCTTTGAGTCATGTTCATGAATGTTGGTGGATCCCATGAAATGTGTGGTGAAAACTGAAAAGTGGGAAAAACTGGTATGTTCAATAAAATGTCTAGTTAAAAATGAAATTTGACAAGCTTTTTAAATATTAAACTTGTATGCAACTATTATTTATTTATTTTCAAATTATCTACATTGTGGATGGGAACAAATCTTTTCAAATCTGATATTGATCCTCATTTTTTTCAAAATATATTTTTTTCCTTTTCAACAACACATTTTTCAATAAAATAATATTACATGCGACCAAAGAACTTTTCCTTCATTTTTAATTATACATTGTCTATCAATCTACTATTCTAAAAAGTATTTGACCTAAGACATGGGGTTCAAACAAATTCATAATAATCTTTTTCAACTAATTATTACGTATGGTAAAAGATTCATATCCATATTGATTTTGATAATATGACAAATTAGAACTAATTCCAATGAAAAAAAATGGAAAAAATAGGACTATTATAAGTTGCGATTGTTGCATATGGTTGGTCGTGTTAATAAACCGTTGTATTTATAAATACATGTAAATGAACAATGAATAAGTGAATAATACTCCGAAATTATAAACACTTGCCAAACCAAATGTAAGATACATTTTGTATTCAATTTGATTGAATTGAATAATTGTATTTATAAATACGTATAAATAAGCATTGAATAAGTGAATAATACTCCGAAATTATAAACACTTGCCAAACCAAATGTAAGATATCTCTTGCATTCAATTTGATTGAATTGAATAATTTGTGGGTTCAGTAGAGACTATTTACACGTAAAAAATCACAAGTAAAAATGATATTTTATAATTATTAGAGTTTTAGTTAAACACAAATTCTAAAAGAATATTAAAATGTTCAAAGAAAGTGAATAAAAATAATTATTGGTGGATGAATTTAAAACGATATATTTTTATTTAATTTAATATGTGTCTATTTAAATAAATTTATATAGGATTAAAACTATAATATAATTATCTATTTAATTTGTGTATATTGTGGACGTGAGTAGTGGGTCCCTATTTATATTATCATGACATTCGAAATAGATTGAGGTTTGGATTTGTCGGCCCGACCCAACAAGAAACAGAGAGAGCTGAAAGTCCGCAGAATCAGTAAGCAAGAAAACAGAGAGAGATTTCGAAAGAAAGAAGATAAAAATGGGCGTGGATTATTATAAAATTCTTCAGGTGGACCGCAGTGCCAAAGACGATGACCTGAAAAAAGCCTATCGAAAACTTGCCATAAAATGGCAGCCCGACAAAAACCCTAACAACAAGAAAGATGCCGAAGCCAAATTCAAACAAATCTCCGAAGCCTACGACGTATGTATACCCTAAACACACAATTATGTTCATATATTTACTGCCCACAAGAAAAAGGAGCAAATTTTTTTTTTGGATAATTGCAGGTATTGAGTGATCCACAGAAGAGGGCAGTTTATGATCAGTACGGAGAAGAAGGATTAAAGGGGCAGGTGCCACCGCCTGGTGCGGGTGGATTTAATGCCGGGTCTGATGGAGGGGGCCCGACTATGTTCCGTTTTAACCCTCGCAGTGAAGATGACATATTTTCTGGGTTTTCCGGGTTCTCGAGCCCGTTTGGAGGAATGGGGGATATGGGAAGCGGGTCACGGGCTGGGGGATCGGGTTTCCCAAGGAGTATGTTTGGGGATGATATATTTGCCTCATTTAGGAATGCTGCACGAGGGGAAGGAGGTTCGGGTGGCATGCCGCGTAAGGCGGCTGCAATTGAGAGGAATTTGCCGTGCAGTTTGGAGGATTTGTATAAGGGGACTACAAAGAAGATGAAGATTTCGAGGGATGTTATGGATGCAAGTGGGTAAGCCTCTGTCATCGTACCATTTTTTAACTATAAAAATACTAGATTTATAGATAGTTGGCATGTATAATAGTTGAATGATAGTCAGGTTGATAGAAAGGAACAATCTTGATTGAGGGGTAGTGTCAAAACAGTTATAGTAACACTATACCTTGGTTGGATTCTATTTCGGAAAACAAGCTTTTCATTTAAGAGACTTCCTATATAGTGAAATTCTGAACTGCTTGTCTAAGTGGAGACTTGTATAGTTATTATGGAACATAAGTATTTGTCTAATTGTTTTACCATAAGAATAGCTTGTAAAGAATATGTCCAACTTGGAAAACTCGAATATTCATTTTCTTCTAGGGTTGCTCTAGATACAAGCTTTTTTAATTGTCTGATGAATGTGAATCACTCCCTTAGGAGCTTTCCATTGTAATATAGAAAAAGCCTATGATGTCAGACTCGGGTATCGGGTACAAGTATGTATTTAAGTGTCAAATTTTTTATTTTCTAAAATGTAGGATATGGGGACATGACTAAAAAGAGTTCAAATTTCGGACACGGGTACATCTTTCGAACTTCAATTTTTTTACTAATCCGAAATGTCATTTTGAATAGACCAAAATATGAAGGAAATGAGTATTTAATAAGAGGTTAAGACGAATAAAATAGAATTTTGAGGTTTAGTTTTCAATAATGAGAATTACTAAATGTTATATAAAATAGAAAATGAGGAACTTCATTGTAATTTGGATTTAGTGGAGCACTAAGTAGCACCATATGGAATCCATTTTTTTTTATACAAACAAAATCGTAAACCACCCAAATAGAGAGCAAAAGAAGGAAAAAAAGTGAAGAAAATGGAAGAAAAAAGAAAGAAGAAGAAAAAGAAGAGAAAACCTAGCGTCACCGTCTTTTTCCTCCCTCTCGGCAACGAGTCTATTAGAGAGAGCAAAAGTGGGAAAGAAGAAAATGAAAAGAAAAGGAAAAGAAAAAAAAAAAAAGACCCTTGTTGTTAATGCATTGGATACATTTGACACCTGTACCTTTGTCAAACTCCCTAAAATATTTTAGCACCATTCCCTTGTCCATTTTCATGAGCCCCTCTCTCAGTATTTAGCAGCCCCTCTCTCAGTACTTAGCTCGCTACAACCTTATCACCACTACCTTCTTGCTCTTGCATGCCACCTCTTCTTAGTGTTAAGACTTGGGATTCTATATTAAAAAGTTGACCTTATTAGGAGAAGTAGTACAAACCCTTATATGTTGGTCTATATTTAAATAAACATCGGACGTGGGATTGTCCCCTGAAAATGGTAATTCGTTTGAGCAAACTAATCTTGAAATTCGTGTGCTCGTTTTTTAGTTTTAATCAGATCAAATTGCTCGTTGGTGCTTAATGGGCTATAATACCATATTATAACTCGAAGTTCCATATTAAAAGATCAACCTTATTAAGAGGAGTAGCACATGTCCTTATACATTGTTCCATATTTTGGTAATTATCCAATGTGGGATTTCCCTTAACACCAAGCAACGTACTCCTTGACAACCACACCACAGGAAAGGTCCAAGTGACTAAGTTCTCTAAAGCCCCATGACAATTGCACTCTCTCCTCCTTCAACATCTTCATAATGGAAGAATCACTGGAAACACTTCCTGCAGCCTCACCGCCACTGACCCCTATTCTATTATGCCTGACCACCACAGTCCTGCTCTCGTTAAGTGAGGTATACTTGACAGCACTTGAAGATTTGGTGGAAATAAGTTAGAAAATCGTTCAACTTTTTAGTTTGGGGCTGCTCTAGATCAGTGGAAATGGCTGTAGGTTGTCTGAAATTCCTATGTTTCTTTCAAGCTTAATTTTAGAAGTTATTTTTTATGATTTTTTAAGTGAGCAATAACGATATGAGATCTACAATGGGAACGGTGGAGGATCTTTTTCTGGAGAAACAATTTCATCATCCTTTGCGTTGGAAGGATAGACTAAAAAGTTGATACATCCAAGTTTCTTCTATTTCTTTTGGTTTGTAGTTATTTGTATTGGGTCCTAAATCAGGAACAATAATCTGAAGTTAGTCAGATATAAGTCTTATCTATTTACACGGGAAGCAATTTCAGCATCCTTCATCTGATGGTGAATCAGTGATTGATGGACTTTTGCACTTGAATCTCTTCTTCGCCGTCCGGAGTTTTGGTTTCATTTTTGTGTTTGATAGACCTTGAGAAGAAGAAAGGGCAATGAATGAGCAAGATAATCACAAGAATTATGGAGATTGCTCTAGTGGTTGTTCCCGTGCAAATTGTAATAGTTACGTGGAGAGTGGATCTAAGGGGTTGTGACTTGTGTGAGAGAATAATGGCGGACAAGGTTTTCACATTTATTTTGTGATAGCAGATTCTTTACCTTTTGTTCTAATATTTTAATTTGATTGCAAGGGTATTAATGACAAAACATGCAGTCAAACACTAACCTGGAAAAATCCAGTTGAAGTTAAACGAGAGTCGGTATGAAATGTGGGGAAGAGTATTTATGGTTCCTTGTACATTCTCTAATTTTAATGGAATAATGAGCTAATTAAAATTCGTTTATTTGTGTATCTTAGTGTCAGAATTATATGATATATATTTAAGCATTAAGTTATTTCTCCAATATTATGTTTTCTGTTGCCATGTGAAACACAATGTTTGCATACAACCAATACTTCAGTTCATCACCTTGTTCTGTATCTGTCGCTTCTTCAACAAATCAGGTTTCTAGAGGAGCTACAGGGAAATAGTTCTTCTGAATGGTTGTAGACTTGAAGTCGAACTCCTATTTGCATTTTGGTGCCCATAAAGGACACCTCATATGCACGATTGTGCTTTATAAAGTGTTCATTTATTGAAGAATTTTGTTGGAAGTAATAAATAGTAGGACAATTTCCAAATACTACATGTAAGTCTATTATCTTGAGGATCAACCCTCAAGATAATTTCTTTACTCCACTTTTTCTTCTTCCAGATGACTTTGAGAAATTACTATTTTTTCATGCGATTATTTATTTATTTATTACCTAATTGTTATGAACTGTTGTGACTGAAAATATGACGTCACGGTAAGATGATTCATTAACCTGTATGCTCTAAATTTTCAATATGGTGACAATGAAGGGGCTCTGTTAGTTACACTACTTGAGAGAACTTCACTCTATGGCCTATGCTTGTGACTGAAAATATGACGTCGCGGTAAGACGATTCATTAACCTGTACGCTCTAAATTTTCAATATGGTGACAAGGAAGGGGCTCTGTTAGTCACACTACTTAAGAGAACTTCACTCTATGGCCTATGCTTGAGGTTGAACTAGCCTTCGCCACATTTGGCAACCTAGCTGATGTAGAAAGCGAAAAAGAGATGAGAACATGAGAATTTCAGGAGAGGAGTCTGGAGAGAGAAATTTCAATGAATTTGAATACCATAAATCAACCTCAGGATTATTTAACTATAGTAATCCTATTCAAGAATGACAACATACGAAAATGAAAATAGAAAATTTTCCTAAACTTAAAAGATTAAGCGCTTGTTTGGGCTCCATTAAAAATGGATTTTGGGAAAAAATGCATTTTGGAATATCGATTTTTTTGAAGAATGTGCAGTTAAAAAGTAAGGAATTGGTTTATTTGTAATATTATTTTTTAAGAAAATGTGTGGTTGAAAATAAGAGAGAAAATTGCATTTTTTTTTAAAAAATGGAGCCCAAACGAGGGCTAATAGTTATTACTAGAAAATAAATTATTACTGGCATTCTAAATTTATGCTTACAATAAGGTTGTGTTTGGTACTCCGAATTAGACCATAAAAGAAATGAAGTATAAAATTAGAGTAGAAATACTATGTAGATGGTATTAGGGTGGATTAGTGGATAGTAGTTTTTAGTTTTTTATTCAAGAGAATGTAATTTGCTCTATCTTTTTTATGTTGATCGGATAACACAGTGTGGAAAGAGGAGGTTGGTCTAGGGTGGATAAGAAAGATAGTATAAATTAGCATTATTTTGAACGAAAAAACTCAAAATATCATCTACTTTAATCCTCCATCCCAATACTATATACCTAGTAATATCTCCTGTAATTTAGTCACAATTATTTCTTGTAAGGTCTAATCATGTGTGCCAAACGTAGCTTAATAGCATGTTTGGGAAGTGTTTATAAATGTTTTAAACTATAAATAGGTAAAAATAAGTTGTGGATAAGCGCGTAGTACTTGAGAGTCTCTCGAAATGTGTGAATAAAAGTGACTTAAGTATTTATAAACATAAGCCAAACATAAGCTAAGTGCGCACTTCTGGAATCTAACCTCCTTCTGGAAAGCAATCTATGTTGTTTCACCTAGGTTGAAAGGAACTTGACTAGCAACCTATGCTACAAAATATTGTCGGATTAATATCAGAAACCCCCCTAAAAACATTTCCAATTGCGATATATCCCCTACTTATTGAAAATCGTAGAATACTCTCCTATTTGAAACGTTGTGTACGAAAACTCTCATGCCATCAACTTTCATTGGATTTGCCGTTAAAAACAGTAAAAAGTGTCAAAATTAAAAAGAAATAATTGCAATTTCCATGCCCAAACTTTTTTTTTTTTATTATTTTACAAATGAAATCCAAATTTTTTATATGTGCCACCTATACCGTCCCAAATTTTTATAACTTTATTTCCATCCCATCCCATCCCACCCCACCTCACCCCAACCCCACTTTTTATGTATTTTATTCTTCCCGAATGCCAAAGACGGACTTCCAGCTTTAGTAGAAAAATTGGCTCCATTCAACAAGGTGCAATAAAGAAATGGTCAGTCCAAAATTCCAAACCCCAAAATATTTTTAAGACAATGAAGAACTCAATGTATAAAATGGAAAATAATCTATGGATTATCTTACCTTTTTTTGATCCATTGGCAGCTGGCCATTAGGCAAATTCATTGGCAAATTCAAGAATGGAAGCCTTGAAGATGGATTAGAAAATTGATTGCCAACACCTCCTCCACCACCACTAGACACCTGTGGTGGCTGCATCTGAACCACCTCGTTTTCCTCCAAGGGCACGTTAGAAAACAAGGCCGTAATGATAATAACCAGTCCCGAAGCAACCAAAGCACCCACAACATTTCCTCCAACAACCTGACCTTGTCCACCTAACAAATATATCGAAAATGTTGGGTGGGCCCCATAGGACAATGGAAGGGAGACGACCGCAATCAATGGCGGAGAGGTAGCCTTTTGCCGGTGAAGAATTGGAAATTTTCTTTTCATATTTTTGGCGCTTTTTCCTTGAAAATTAATGACTGACTGTTCATCTTCTTCTTGGTGGGTATTGTTCAAATCTTTGATGGAGGAGGGGAGTTTGGATTGAAAATGGATGAAACAGTTGATTTTGGGTTGGGCATGGACGATATGAAGGGGGTCTGAGAGAAGAGTAGAAATGGGAGAAGAATTTTATAGGTTTTTTTGTTTGGTTTGGGGTTGGGTGGGAGTGTGAGTGTGAGTGTGAGTGAGAGTGAGAGTGAGAGTGGGGTGGAAGATACCACTGAGTTTGTCCGCTTTTTATTTTGGGATGCCCCATAATAAATGTCACTGTTCCAGAAAGTAAACAAATTCATTTTTTGGATATAAACCTTAAGTAAAATTATAGCCACAAAACTAAAATGGGAAAAAACTGTCTATTTATTGACTCGTCTATGTGCTTTAACTATTGCTCTCTCTTTCACCTATGCCTCCCACCAATGTGTTGCCTGCAAAGCATGGTCGTAGAGAATCAAATAGAGACCTGTGGAAACTGGAAAGCGTTTGAAAGTCTAATTGGCGAGTTGAGACCGGAAGTTATAACATTTGATGGAGATTCCTTCCAAGATAGTGAACATTGAATCAGAGAAGGCTGCTGTTTTACTCTTGTTGGGCACCTAAACACAATGGCAGCCAGATACATCCGTACTTCTTTTTTTCTTTTTATGGGTTGGGGGAATGGGGGCACATGGGAAGTGTTCAGTTGATTCGCCCAGATACTGCAAGAACCTGAATTAATGTATAAGAAAAAAGCTTGAATCTGTATATCAATGGTTAAATCCTTCAAAAACTTATCGAGTTTGCGCTCTACATAAGATCCAGATTCAATAAATAGGTGATTTGAGGAATCAAAACAAATAGTAATTTTAGATTTGTTCTCATATACTTGATGTCCACTAATATCATTGGATATAATTCTTAAACTTCCACGTGGCTCAGCAAAATTTTAAATGACCTTGAATATTTGATGTAGAACGCCTCAGAAGAAAAGTCACGTTTAGCATGACCAATTTATAGTGTGCGTGTATGTAGATGTTTAAATGTCTTCCTTGTAAATGCTCATTTAAACTAATGTTTAATTTTTTTGATATCCCCGTTCTTCGCTTGTGTGCATAATTCCATGTCAGGACCACAGGTTTTTGATTGAGTGTATACCATTGTTATATGTATTTATAATTCTTCAGTGGCAGGAGGCCCTCCACTACGGAGGAAATTCTTACAATTGAGATTAAGCCCGGGTGGAAGAAGGGAACAAAAATAACTTTTCCAGAGAAAGGAAATGAAATGCGAGGTTATATACCTTCAGACCTAGTTTTCATCATTGATGAGAAGCCTCACAGCATTTTCAAGAGGGACGGGAATGATCTAATTGTCACCCAGAAAATCTCTCTGGTAGAAGCTCTGACGGGATATTCAGCACAAGTGACTACGCTTGATGGACGGAATCTATCAATACCTATCAACTCTATCGTTAGTCTCACCTATGAAGAAGTCGTCAAAGGGGAAGGGATGCCCATCCCAAAGGAGCCAGGCAAAAAGGGTAATTTACGAATCAAGTTCAACATTAAGTTCCCTAGCAGGCTTACATCAGAGCAGAAAACAGGCATTAAGCGATTGTTAACATCTTCATGAAGACTACTCTTTGCAATACTCATGTAAGCTTGGATTTGTTTTCTGCCTTTTGTCTTGTTATGGGATAGAAATTGCATGGGGGATGATCCAGGTTTTGGCATTAATTTAAATGTTAATTATTTTACCTCTCTCTCTCTCTCACACACACACAAACGCTGGTAATCCTTTTCTTGTCGATTCTGCTTGTATGAAATTTTTTTGCTTGACAATCATGAGACGATTGACACCTTAAACTTCGAGTTCTACTCGAATTTATTCTTGTGTTAACGATGAAAAAGAGTGCTTCTTGGATTATTACAGAGGCAAAAATCATAGTGATTTTGTGAAATAGTTGTCAAATGAAAAAATATCTAAAAATGCCTTCTTCTCTCACCTTGGATGTGATAGTTTCACTAATGAGATGTAAACAGGGTGACTCATAAGAGGGATTAATATTGTAAGTAAATTGAACTTTAGGGATTTAATTGTGACAAATTATATGAGTGACCCAATTGAAATTTTCATGAAAGTTTGTTTTAAGTCAGTTCATCAAAAGAAAATTTGGGTAAATTCGTCAAAGTCCCAAACATTGCACAAGTGTGGTAGTCAAGTCTCCATCCTTCTATTATGGCACGTAATCCATGACCTTTTACCATTATATGTGCAATATCCTACCCTACCTATAATATCTATTTAGTCATTAAATGACATGAACATGGTGTGAAACGGTAAAATTATCTCCATCCCCCTAAGGCTAGCAAGAGAGAGCTAGCCAAGGAAGGGGTGTGGGGTTGGGAGGACTAGATCTACACTTGTTTTTCCGCATGAGAGACTGGTCAAACGAATTATTTGCAATTCTGGACATTCACAGTTCCGAACTAAAGAAAGCAGAACTAAGATCAAATAAGAAAAAATAAAGAAAGATAGAATAAGATCTTCGTTCTTTCTCTCTCTCTCTCCATCGCATCCTTGTTCTTAACTTTTCAATAATTAGGGTGTGTTTGAGCCACATTATTTTGGAAAAATATATTCTGGAATAGTAGATTAATGGAGAATGTGTAGTTGAAAAGAAGGAAAAGTTATTGATGTGATAAAAAATATTATTTTATTGAAGAATGTCTGGTTGAAAATGAATAGAAAAATGAGAATGAAAAAAATAATGTGGATCAAACAGGGGCTTATTTTTACTTGATTGAAAAAGAAGGAAAAGATATTGATGTGATGGAAAATATTATTTTATTGAAGAATGTGTGATTGAAAATGAGTAGAAGAATGAAAATGAAAATTTTAATGTGTACCAAACAGAGGTTTAATATGTTTCATCATTGATGATGGATTTCATTCATAGCGCATTTTAAAACGAGTGACAAATATTATATCAAACTTTTGTATTTGCTTATTTAACAATATGATGGGTAAATCAGTCTTTCGTATTTTTCTTACAAATGTTTTGGACAAAATCGTTGTTAAGAAAAAATTATGCTAACTAATAGAGGAATGATGACAAGATGCGATAGAAAAATATTACAAACAAATGTGACAATGAACAAAGATGGATAATATAATTAAAATATGGTGCAATAAGAAAAAATTACGAAATAATAGTAACCATTCTAAAACAAATATTTTTAAATAATTTTTCCATTTTAATCAGACATCACATGTAAGATGTCATGATCAAATGGTAATCGCACACATGTGGACACGACAACCACACTTGTGTAAGGTTATGGACCTTAGAGAAATTTACCCAAGAAGTTAGTTTTATTTATTTTGTCCTTGCAGTCCTTTTCAGAAAAGTTTTCCAAATGGGTTTCAATTCCTCTTCCAAACGACGACGTTTAGTCGTATCCGCTTTCTAATCTCGAGTTAACATGCACACTCATTTACACCCGTCTTCCGGAATTCCAATTCATACGATTCTTTGAATCTCCGTATGTAAATTGTTAATAATTACTCAATAAATTTTAGATCTCATAATTTTGTACACAGAAATGGCTTCAATTCCTTCAAATCCTCGAACGGTAGAGGAGATCTTCAAAGATTACAGCGCTCGCCGTGCCGGGATCGTTCGTGCTTTAACTGATGGTACCCCCTTTTATATTCAACAGATTTTGCGAACGAAAATCTTTATTGAATATATATTTACACAAGCTCACAAAAATATATCTCCGTACATGCAATTTTTAGTTTATTTTAATATATGTTCTTAGTGTGGAATGGTGTTTTTACAGATGTAGATGAATTTTATGGGCTCTGTGATCCAGGTAATTTTTAACCAGTTTTGTGAAATATAGATTGAAGTAATTGTTCGTTACATCAAATTTTTGAGCATCTGAATTGGACTAATTGGTAATAGATATTGAAAGCTAGTAATTTCATCACTGGAAAAAAATGAACCTTGTAATTTAATGTTTATATTATTATTATTATTATTTTTTTTGGCTACTGCAATATTTTTCTTTTGGTACACATAAACAATAAAGATAAAAGCATCCTAGATAGCTGTAGTTAGCATACATCCCTTCTCTAAGTTCAGTATTTTTGTGATCTGTGATTGTTAATTTCTCTTCCTTTTTAAAAAAAAATTATTTTGGGACTTACTGCTTTTATAGAGAAGGAGAATTTGTGTCTATATGGACATTCAAATGAAACTTGGGAAGTCAATCTACCAGCGGAGGAAGTTCCGCCTGAGCTTCCTGAGCCGGCACTTGGGATCAATTTTGCAAGGGATGGCATGAATCGTAGAGATTGGCTTTCACTCATTGCTGTGCACAGTGACTGTTGGTTGCTCTCTGTGGCTTTCTATCTTGGTGCTCGGCTTAACCGAAATGAAAGGTACTTCTCATTTTTATGATATTTATTCACGTATTCTTGTTTGTTGATCTGTGGATGATTTTAGCTAATCTTTATAAATGCCATTTTTAACTGCTTGAGAATTTTTGTTCTAGTTGTTCTAAACTGTGTAGGATAGATATTGGTTGATTAGGTGCAACAAGTACTGAAACTGACAATAAACAAAAAGGAACCATTCAAATGGATTTGCTTAGGTCAAGAAAATAATCTTTATCCTAGTTAATGACAGAACTTGGGAATGTGTAAGGATCTCTTTTTTTTCAAAAAGTTTTACAACTCTGATTTATGTAAACACCAAAATTCATATTACATTGAAAGTCGCTTAATATACATAATTGATGGGGTGAATGATTATTGGAGCTTTTTTCTACATAATGAGGGGCAGTATATTCAACCTGATCTGCATACGGCTACATGTGCTTCAACTATCCTCTATTTTGCTGTCTCTAGTTGCTCAGACTCGCAAGTCTCATCAATTAATGTTTTCTTATCCTATGGAGAAGACAATACTTGTACCTAGAAATTGTTGGCTCATTCTTCAGCCATTTATTCTGGCGGAAATGTTGTATAATTATACCAACATTTGATGGATGAAATTTAGCTTCCTGTTAAGCGGGTTTTACATATTTTAAACTTTAAATTTGTTGCTAGCTTTTGTGTTAGATAATCTACCTGACACTCTTTCTTGTTCTGATTAAGTTTCCTCAATGTCTGGACTTTATCATATGTGAAAACTGAGTAGATGAAAGCTGAAAACGTGCAACATCTGGGGTATTATCATACGGCTTTGACTGATTGAATTTTTTATTTGAGATCTAATGTACTCCTTTTGTGAACAAGTCAAAGGTAGACACACCACTTTGATCTGGAAAGGTGCACGCTAGTCTTCATTCTTAATAATGATATGAATCTTGAAAGTAGTAATCTTGCCTTGAATTCTCCTTTCTTTGGAGTTTCCTATCCCTTGACTGGAAACCAAAGCTTTTGATTTAGTTTGAGGCAGAAGCCAGTCTAACTTTGAGCAATATGACAAGCATCAAAAATGATCTGGTTCATGAAATTGAATATGTTTTCTTTGAGTCAAACCAATTTGCTGTAGCATAGAATATATATGCTGTGAATCTGTCTGAACTGCTTGTAAAACTTCAGAAAGGTGAAGAATTGAAATTATTTTAATGAATTAGATCACTAGGATTACATTACCTTTCACCAATTCGCTGAGGCACGTATAGTTTGTTGATTGCACCAGAAATTATTATTAGTTGCTGGTTTCGTTCCAGTCAAAACATTAAAGCATCATCACTGAGCAGGCATACATCTTTACTGAGGCATGTACAAGGGTTGAATTATGACCACTTGACACCAGGTATTGGGGCATGGAGGCGGATTTTGATTGGATTCCTGATAGGTGAATTACTGTCTAGTATGTTAAAATTTTGTGAGAGATATTTATTTCCTCTCTTTTGCGTGGTGTGTATGATGGGGGCTCCAAACTTGTTTGATCATATTGGTGCATTTTATTTTGATTGGTATAGTCCTTCACGGTGTACCAATGGCTTTTACTGTACTTACAGGAAGCGTCTGTTCAGCTTGGTGAATGATCTGCCTACAGTCTTTGAAGTCGTGACTGAAAGGAAGCCAGTAAGAGAGAAGACCAATGCAGAAAGCGGAAATAAATCCCGTGGCAGTACGAAGGTAGGATAGACACAAAGTATAAGCAGTGTTATTATTCTAAAAATTATTTCTTGGATTTTCGTATCCTTCCTGATATGAAAGCTAAAGTTGGATTAATACATTTGTGAAAGTAATACTAATGTAATTAGGATGTGCAGGCAACATCAGATATTGAAACAGGGCAAGCATATTACTGGAGGGTTGAGTTCTGCGCGCACGCACCCTCCCCCCTTCTCCCCCACCTCAAATCTTCTTTTAACTAGCTACTGACTCTAGTTGCTTCTTGCCTTTCTCCTTTATTTATACCTTTGATTACCCTTGTATCTTGCTTTTTCTGAGCTTTACGTTTTTGTCCTTGTTTGCAGAGATATAGTGATGGTCAACCTAAAAGCAACCCAAAACTGGCGGATGAGAGTTACGAGGAGGATGAAGATGAACACAGTGAAACGCTATGTGGTAGCTGTGGTGGAAATTACAGTGCAGATGAGTTCTGGATTGGCTGTGACATCTGTGAAAGGTGGTACCACGGGAAGTGCGTGAAGATAACTCCTGCAAAGGCTGAAAACATAAAGCAATACAAATGCCCGTCTTGCATTAAGCGAGGCAGACAGTAGTGGTTACTGAATCAATTTGGTTTAGAGGGCGTTTGGTCGCCCTTTTTTGCTCATTATTAGAAGAAATATAGCCGTTGCAAAATGAAAGTTGTAAAGTCAAAAAAAGGGTAAAGTGGGGCTCATAAACGGTAACATTTCTTCTAAAATGAGGTAAAAAATGGCAAACAAACAGGCTCTAAGTGGATAGTGATATTACATTTCTAATGTTTGTAGTGGATCTCTCTCCTGTTTGTTTATAACGGATGATTGCAAAGAAGGATGTTTGGTTTCATATCGAATGTTACGTCTAATGTATTTTTCTTTTCTAAATGGAGACTTTCTATTACGTGCTACATTCTAAAAGGATGTGTAATCTACAAAATCTCAAGACCATTTCTTTTTCATATTTCTTCTACTTATCAATTATTTATGAGGTTTAAATATGACTTGTAGTAGATTTCTCACTGCCAAATATAATTATGTCTTCGTTTGGCCCCATTAATTATAATTTATCTATCTATCTTCTTATTAATCACACGTTCTCCAAAAATAATATTATATGTAAATTCAAAAAAATTTCCTTCTTTCTTAAAAGCACATTTTTCAAAAAAATTATTATTTCTGTCATTATAATGTGGAATAAAGGAAGGGTCACAAAAATTTGTTCGAGTTAAAGTGCCTTAGTGGCTATATATCCCAGTAAAATAACTTATATGTATGTACATGTATTTTTCTAATTTACGTCTTCTGACCTGGTCGAGGGTACGCCATGCATAACCTATTACTCGTCCTTAATGCCTACAAAGAAGGGCACGAAAATCCCCTCACTGAACATATGCATTCAAGATGAAGCTGGTTACCACAAAATTATCAAATTTCCTATTTCAACTTGTAATCAATTAGAATCTAATCAGATGTACTTGACTCGTCCATGATCCTTAAAAGCCACTGGCAAATTGGAAGCACATCTAATGAAAGGAAACCCGCAAATAATGAAAAGAAATCAAGTGTACAACATATTATCAATGCCTGACACTTTATACTGATAAATGAAAAGATGAACTCGTGTATATTTACTCACACAGGTTAATAGAACCATCTTTCATCAACTTTATGCTTAGACTATTGAATCTCCCTCTTGAGTAATGCCGAGAAGCCTTTCTCCAGTCCGTCCCCGTTTTCATCATAGCAACAAATTCATCATAACTGATTCTTCCATCCTGCATTCATAATTGAATGATTGAGAATAAGTTCATACACTTCATCAATTCAATGCTCAGGAATTTGTTCTCACCTTGTCTATGTCAACCTCCTGGAATATGTCCTTTGCTACATTTGCACTATCATCTACACCGTCCTCCATTAAGGCATCTTGAAGCTCATCAGGCTCGATATAACCATTGCCGTCTTTGTCAAAATAGGAAAAAGCCTTGTGAAGATGCTCATCATGGGCCATCCTCTGTAGATGGAGTGAAATGGCAAGAAATTCTCCATAGTCCATTGTTCCTTTACCATTCATGTCTACCTGTGGCAATATAGTGACTTGAGAAAACAGAAGCCATCAAAGCAGCTCTTACATTAAATATGAGTGTACATTCAACCAGATTCCTAATTTGAATCAAACTTTCAATGAAATCAATCAGATCCAGGTCCAGGCTTCGAACTGATCCGTTCACAGCCACCATATAATACTCATTCTAAAAAGATGGAAGCATCTCATCAGATTGGCCAGTAAATATGTGATATACACCATGTGATGCTTTGAGAATTTAATACACTGGTATCTGTTGCGGGGACAGTTATGGAGTATTGCTATACAAGTATTTAGGCATGAAGCAAGGCATCATGTTTAAATATATGTCCAAGCAGACTGTATAGAATGTAGGTGGGGTGGGGTGGGGTGGGGTGGGGTGGGGTGGGGAGGGGTGTGCATACGGGGCAACAGTTAAACTGTATGGGCCAAAGCATGTGAAGGAATTCAATACTGTGTATTTTCCTTTTTGTTCTCTTGTTAATTTGGAAACAAGTAAGAGATATAATTCCTATACTACGACTAAAGCTTACGCAATCAACAATATTCTTTATCTTCCTTTTTCCCTACAATTCTCTTTTCATTTCAGTCACCTTTCTTTTCCTCAGGAAACTTCTAAAAAGAATGAATAGGAGAACTGAATCCATTTTCCTTAATAACACCATATCCCCTTGAAAAAAAAAACGCTCAGAATTTGATGGCTGTAAAGAATACGTGAAACCTCAAGCTCACATCATGAGAACTCTCTAAAATCGGTTAAACAAAATGGAAAACTTATAAATAAAACAAGTGTTTGTATGTGTCAACGATATAAGGCAGGCTGTATACTCACAGCTTCGATAAGCATTTGTACTTCAGACTCTGCCAGCTGTGAATTGAACTTCTGTAATCCAACCTTCAGTTCTTCGGTTGAAACAATACCATCATTGTCAGTGTCTATCTTAGCAAACATCTCTTTTATGTCTTCGACTTCTTCATTGGACAAGAAATCAGCAATGACCTAATCATAGAAAAAGTTCAAATGTTTTTCTGAAGCACCTTCATTAGAGAAAAGAAATTATAAAAATAAACCAACCCTCAGAGCCTTCCTCTTGAACCTATTCATCAAGGAGAATTGCTTGAGCCTTGACTTAACAACATCTCCAAGAGGCACATTTGGAGCCTTCTTTGCATTTTGAAGCCAAGGATGTTCTGTAAACAGAAACAATTATCCATTAGGTCAAACATAAGAAAAATCAATGAAATGTTCTTCAAATATGATAATAAGTTTCAAGGAATCTTAAACCTCAAGGAAATCTGCATTAATATCATTGTTAGAACAGACAAATGATTGGGGCTTCCTCGCTGCCTCCAACAATAGGAGTTTGACTCAGAATGCTCAACAACCAACTTTATAGTAATTTTACTTTTTTCTTCTTTTTTACTCTCATATGTTTTTCTTTCTGGTTAGAGGAAATATAAAACAAAGACCGTAAAAGGTTCCTTTTGTAGGATATATTGGACTTAGCTTCCCCATGATCAAATCGATACTATATTGCAGCATGAGTTACCATACCCAATTGGGGAAGGAAGTATAGGATCATTTCTCTTACAATAAACAAAGAACAAGGAATCTAAGCTGGGTACAGGAGTTTCGGATTTCGAAAGCAATATCTTAACCAAAGTATAGTAAGAATAAATTCTCCTAGAAAGAACAAATTTATGCATGCATTTTTATCTTTATCAATTACCAAGAAAACACAAACCTTAAAATACCTCAAAAGTGACATCATTTGTGGACCTGAAAACTATTACCCATCCTCAGATGTTATCTGGTACATCTACTCCACTCAATCTAACAACACAAAGATCATTTTTTTCCTTATGGAGCATGGTTCTCATGGCAACTTGTTTGATAGTTATCGTAATCAACTAATAACAAGCTAGATACTTCGTTCACCACGGAATTTTAAATAATTCGATATTTCAATTATAAATGCATAGCGAGACACAAATATAGAGCAAAATAATTATTGACAAATACTGAAATGATAAACTTCAAAAATAGAAAGCATTTCAAGATTCAAGAAAGAAGGTAACCAAGCAAAAAAGTTTAGAGAATGGTAATTCTCTCAACAAAATAGATTTAAAGCATAATCAAAATGTGTTTTACATATTCATAAAACAACTTAGCAAACGTGAACAATGTTTTACCAAGAACTTGTTTTGCAGTGAGTCGAAGCTTAGGATCTGGCTCCAACATTTGTCGTACAAGACTCTTGGCACTATCTGAAATGCTTGGCCATGGTTCCCTTTCAAAGTCTATTTTCCCACGTATAATGGCTTGAGCAACGCCTTGTTCAGATTCTGTGCAAAAACTTGCTTTAGACAGGTGATCAATCATGGTTGAAAACGTAATTTAAAGAATATGGAAAACTGTAACATCATTCAGAGAGGCTGGTCTGAACTGATTTCAAAACACGTGATTCCAAATGAAATATAAAGCATTATAGGTAAAATGCATACAGTCCTAACATTACAAACTCTAAAAAACTGGAAGGCGGATGGGAACTGTAAAGCAAGTGTTTGCCTGCATGAGAACAAGAAGCTATCCATAGAGAGAGAGAGAGAGAGAGAGACTATTTTGAGGAAATTCAAATTACCAGCCCAAAATGGAGGAACTCCACACAACAAGATATAGAGAATCACTCCAGCACTCCATATATCTATTTCTGGTCCATAGTTTCGCTTGAGCACTTCTGGAGCCATATAGTAAGGACTTCCCACAATTTCAGAGAACTTCTCACCTAGAATTTCGAGAGTTAAACCACTTTCTCACTAACATATACATTAAGATCATCAAACAGATATAATTTAGATCTAAAAAAGAAATTAGAAGGTGCTTGGTTTGATATATAAGCATATACACGGAAAAGAAGCCATCACACATTTTTTCCAGCAAAAATTGCATAACTATGGAGTACCAGGTATGAATCTTTTCCTTCATATATGCTGCCTAAATTTCAATATTAACAAGCTACCAATTTATTAACCTTAGTGTTAAAACCCATTTCCAAGCTAAGTTCCAACCTATATGCCATTGATATAGTCTATCTTACTTGTAACCAAATAACAATGTGGGACAATGTTTATTTCCTTTTTCACACCTTTTCCTCACATTGATCTGGGCTGACGTCTGAGCTCAAGGAACAAATTTTAGAGAACTGAGGCAGACCAGAGACAAATGCAAATGGCATGAAGACAACAAAGAGCCAAACCAAAACCAAAATCAAACTCTAATACATTGTTACCCAAAATTATTTTATGACATATCCCATCTTACTTCTCAACCATTCTAGAACTGTACCGAACAACAATTTAGACAAGGTCTTTTGTCTTTCTTCATTGTTCACACTTTGTAATTCTAACAGAAGTTCTGAAGGATCAAAGTAAAAAAAGAGCAGAATCCTAAACAGTGGAAGTTCTTCTAATTCCATTTTTCTTTTCTACAGAAATGGTCTGTTGCTTCTGAGCAGGTCAGCTGGCCAGGTAATGTGGGTTGTAGGGATCAGAATCACTCAAGGAAATTTTAAGCATCACTTGATTTAGGTGTTACTGTTGAGTCCAATGATAGTCCAATCGTCATCTACTGGTTCCTTTGGTAAGTAAGTTGCAAACAGCTAACAAGTAAAAAATTAACTCATTCAATTCTCCAAGCAATCAGTTTTTTGAAAACATAATATGTACAACTCCTACACTTCAATTTATGCCACTCCTAAAAATATAATGTAATACCCTACAACTGTAGTATGTTTATGTCAAACCATCAAACATTTGTTCATTTATATTTTTATCGAGGATAATGATTTCGAATAAACTTCACATCATTTCATTCTCACTGGACAGCTTGCCCTTTTAAAGAATCTAAATCAGGTTAAAATGAGTAGTTAAAATAACAGAAACCAACCCCGTGAAGTAAAAGCTTCAAGCACTTATAGACAACTTACAGGATCTTCGGAGAATCAAGTAATGCAAGTCCAAGAGATTCAACATAGACAGGAAAGGGAAGAAGATGATTTATTGATTAGTGCATTTGAAAATACATCATTGATGCATTCATGAATCTCAATTAACATAACATACTTTTCATGATTTTGAACATGAAACAAATACTTTGCTGGCAATAATTCACAGGACTTTCCAACTTCCTACCATCACTTTTGCACTACTTGATATACTGTAAGCAGTTAAGATTTATCTAACCTAGCCCAGTCAAGACCACTTGTTTATAATGAAACTAAACACCGTAAAGATTAATATTTGGCAGAATTGCATTTGATATATCAATTCTGATCTCAAATACTGTGACACAAAAAGTGAAGGTTTATTTTAGCCAAATAAGTTCATATCATTCCAGTAGTCATCAGTCCAAATTCTACACGTGTGCAAATTTTAAGAGACGCAGAAGCTGGCATTACAAAGTATATTGTGGATGTCATTAACTTTTTCAATGATGGCATTTGAGTTCAAGACATGATTCCATGGCATCATGGAATTTATTGTGGATTTGAAACAAACTAATGATAGAGAAACAGATACCCAAAAAATAAATTACACCCCCCCACCCCCCCACGGCTGTTGATTATAAGGGAGCACACTTTTGAGAACTAAAAATGACTTCATTTATATTAATGATTTCCTGATTAGCAATGAACACAAGGAAATAATTTTCCAATTGAATTAGAAAACCCAAGGCTCAAAACCGTGGTAGTAATATCATCTACATCAACCAATTATAATAGGACTGAGCTGTAATCAGATAAGCTTTGAGGCAGTGGGTATAGACTGAAGCGGAAAAATAAGAACTCAAGGTGAAACTTTGATGCAACCTATAGTAATAGAGATATTTTTACTACTATCCCCACTGGATCTCCTCATGGCTGTTTATTATACACATGCAAACTAATGCTTGGCTACTATCATTGCTTTAGAACCTTAGTTAATCCTATTTGTTTCCTATTTTACCTAGCATATAATCTAATAATATTAATCAACTCTTCTCAGGACATAAGTCAATCCAACATAATCCTACTCTAACATCACAGTTCCCTTCATAGTTGATAGGACATTGCAATTGCTTGAGTTCCCTTTCTAACTTTAATCCAATGTATTTGTATTCCTTCATTCAATCAACCAAGTCAATGAACTCATAACCAAGCATTTCACTTACTCTTCATTAATGCATACGCTCAATTGATGGCTAAAAAATCTCCACACATTTCTGTTTAATCATAAAATCCTAAAACTACCAAAATCCTTGCCATTTCAATCAATCACCTTCGATGGAGTTTTAGGTACTGTCAAGCACCAGGAACCAATTCATTTCATCCTTCCCCAATTCTGACATAAAAAGTCCAGAGTTTCCTGAAAAGGATAATTGTCTTCACCTAAGTATGACACTCATTCATCAGTAATGCAGTCCCACCAACTTCTTCCATGTCCCTCTGACTCTGGACCAAAACCATATACACCAGAAACAAATTCATTTCATCCTTCCCCAATTCTGATATAACAAGTCCAAGTTTCCCAAAAAAGATAATTGTCTTCATCTAAGTATGACACTCGTCCATTGGTAATACAGTCCTGCCAACTTCTTCCATGTCCCTCTGATTCTGGATCAAAACCACATATCTTTGCTCTTCCTTTATTATTTCCCATCATCTTCATGATATATCACCACATTTCAGAGAAAAAAAAACTCTTTTTAATTTTATTTTATCAAATATCTTGGTTCCTCTAATGTTGCATTTGATAAGCATCGTGTTGACCATGTAAGCTATTTTCAGGAAAGATCAACAGTTTAACTGCAGTTGAAGTATTGATATATATTCGTGGAGATCAAGGTTACACCATGTTCACCCATTCTGGTACTTCATAATGGGTTCACACAAAAATCCCACCCACCCAACAGAAAAAAAAATATATAAAATAAGATAGAAGACATACAAAAGCTGATTCTTGATTCTGTTGAGAACACTGTAAGGGGCTTAGCGAAACCAACATAATTTCTCCAAACTAGCTCACTTCAGGCCCCTTTTTGACAAAGCTATTCAAATATAAAATTATTTTCTACGTGATCTATTTGCAGTGGTGACAGAACTTAAATTAAACTAGGAACTGTAAATAACTATATCTGCAGATAAGTACAACATTTATACACATAATACTCTAGCCTGAAAGAAGTAAACGATTAAGTGCAATAACATCAAATAGATTCTTCCAATCAACCTTTTAGCTTCGTGAACATTATCCATAAGTAATTAAAATTATTCAATTACCGGGCTTAAAGAAGATTGACAAGCCAAAATCAATTGCCTTCAGAGGCGAATTTTCCTTCTTATTTGCAAATAAAAAATTCTCAGGCTTCAGGTCCCTGTGGATCACCCCGTGCTTGTGGCAGAGCTGCACAACCTCAACGATGGTCCTAGTGACTGCAGCGGCCGCCCGTTCCGTGTAGTGCCCACGCGCCACGATCCTGTCAAAGAGCTCCCCACCCTCGCACAACTCCATCACCAAATGTACTGCATTTTCGTCCTCGCACGCCTCCTTCAAGCTCACTATGCTCGAATTGTCAGGCAAGTGCTTCATAATCGCTACCTCCCTCCTCACATCCTCCACATCCACAGCCGTCCGCAGCTTCCGCTTCGAAATCGACTTGCAAGCCAATAGCTCCTTCGTCTCCCGTTCAATGCACAAATACGTAACCCCAAATTCTCCTCGTCCCAATTCCCTATCCACTAAATACTTCTCCTCAATATTTTCCTTTTTAACGTCATTCAAAACAGTAGTGGCCTTTTTAGTGTTGCCAGCCCCAGACTTGTCTTTACGGCCCTGATCGTGGCCGGAAAAATTGGATGACTTCACGTCTTCTCGGGCAACAGCCGCCGGAGATCTGCAGCAATTTCCCATTCAAATCGAGTCCACTTTAACCAATTTCCGACTCTATCAAAAAAAACCTAAAGCCTAAGTGGTAGCTAGGGTTTCACATCTGTGATGAGATGTAAAACCCAGACCTCCATTACGAATTTAAGATCAAAATGTGACTGATTTTTCACACATAGAGTGTGTGTTTTGTGCTACAATTATAGGAGGGTACGGTAACGGATCAGATGCATATGCATTTGTAGGGGTAGCTGCTCTTTTGATTATTTTATTAGTATTAAATTGCATTAAAAATGATGCATTTATTTGTGTGCGGATTTTGTAATATTTAGGTTCAAGCATGAATTTTGTCGGGTAAGTGCAAGTTACTGGACGGCCGGAACGGAACGGAACGGGACGGGAAGAAGAGACAGCAGGGAGTCTCTGGGTTTATGACCTGGCAAACTACTCCTCACATTGGTTGGTGTTTATAATCAGTTTATAGTTACTTAAATTATAAGTGAAAAATCAACCAAACATGTACTAAGAACCAAGCCGAAACATTTAAAAAGTGTATTTTTCATTGGGTCTTACAAGATCGTGTGCCTTTGCCTTTCATAATTGGACCATGCCTCACGTACACCGTACACCCCGATGTACAACCCCCCCCTTCACAATAGGGGGGCCCACGAATTTTTTATTCGAGGTGGGCCCCCTTTTTTGTGAGGGGAGTATACACCGGGGTGTACACCCTGGTATACAAAAGACATTATCCTTCATAATTTCGTGTGAACGAGCAAAAAAGTATTATAAAAATAGATCTTTTATCGAGACAATTATAAATGAATATGCGAGATATTCAAAACTAGGGAAATAGGCTCTTTCCGTCATCAACATTTGTAATTCGATACTAATATACCATCAATCTTTTCTTTAAAACAAGATATTCTCAACCTTGCAAAACTTATTTTTGTCCATTTTTTGTTGTTAAAGTCACATACAATGATGAATTTTTCTCCTTTTTAAATAAATAAATAATAATAAAAAACTAAGCCCTTTTTGGTTTGGATTAAAATTCAATTAAAATTTTAAATTAAAATCAACAATTAATTTTAATCACACATTTTTATCGGATCCACAACTTTTCAACCACATATTTCATAAACTTTCATCAAAATTTACTAAAAATTTGATTTTAATCTCTATCAAACAGGGCTTAAATAAAATGGCATGGGTATGAGGAGGGGATAGATTTTTCGTTGCAAATGACTTGGTTCTAAGGAAAGTTGTAGGTTGGCATAGTTGGTGTAGGTGGGAACTAAGAATAGTAGTAGTGGTGATGGTGATGATGGCAATTGGCTGATGGTGGTATGGTTGGGGTGGATTGGGTTGGGGAAGATGACGACTTCTTTTTTTCGTTTTATTTTTATTTTTATTTTTGTCAATTGTTTATTATTGTTTTGTGATCTATTTGTTCATTTTGAAAAGATTTAGGATTCTAGTAGTAAATTTCTTTATTTAGTTGCCTTTTTTTTTTTTGTATTTATTTAAAGACGGGATAAATTCATTATTTTATGTTTCTCTAATGGTAATAATGAACGAAATGACAACTTTTCCTACGTTTTGGAAAGGTTAAAAATGTCTGGTGTAAAAAAATGTCAAGAATAATAACAAAATGTAAAGATGAAGATGAAAAGTGCCAATTTCCCTAACAATTAAGAGTTCAAAGATCACAAGTGGGGAATTCATTTCATGCTAAAATTATATAAAAATGCAATTTTTGAGAATCAAGAGAAAAGATCCCATGTGTTGTCTGATTGATTGGCAAACAATTAATTTGTAAGGGATCATGTTTTCTGTCTGGCTTCTTTGTATCTATCTGACATTAAGAATGTCTCTCCTTTGTTTATTTCAATGGCACCTTGAGCTGCATAAGTTGGATTATTATTGTAATTTCTACTTTTAAAACTACACAAGATTTGCCATTTCTTCCCTTAGTTTTTAATATCGTATGCAAGTTTTTGTGAGGAAAATGAAATCATTCGACGTTATTACAGAAGAAGAAAAAATTAAGTAGTGATCAATATATTGTTCAATTCTTCCTATTCGTTAAACATACTCTAAAATCGTTAGTTTTTCCCTTTTTAAGATTGATTTTATTTCCCTTTTCACGTATCTACCTTTCTCAAAATAAAATTATTATTATTAATATATATTTCTTTTGGAAGAAATATCAAGATGAATGATCATATGGGATAAATGAAACCATCAATAGTGGATTGCACATGCCAAGTGATGAAAGTAAATTCTGAACCCAATAAAGGCCCATATGTAGTAAGCCCATTAAATGCAAGCTATTATAGAAAATTTTCTTGGTTAAAAGACGGAAAATTGACAAATCCCGATTGTCTTACTTATTCTCCTCTCGAAACAAGATAGAATTTCTCTCTTCGCATTAAAGAGGAAGTTATATTTAGACTTTTATCTACATCTTCCTGACCGAAAGGATTTGCAAATACTAATACACAACAAGATATATAACGATTCCCATCAATTTAAAATCATTCTAGATTTTTCCATCAAAAGAGTGCCAAAAATCAATCTTGATATGCTTAATTTTTATCATTATTCTTCATTTCTTAATTGGACCACATTCCCAATGGTCCTTGCAAGAAGGTAAACAGTCAAAAGACTTGTTAAACTTTCAATCATTATTAATTATTTTGACATTAATATATAGTCTTCGCACCTTGTTATTTAATTTTTACAATTCAATTCTGGTTGTTGACTATTACAATGCAATATCTTTTGTGGATATTAAGGATGATGGACTTTTTTTATACATGATTTATTAAGTGAGAAGAATGTTTCATAAAATAAACTTAAATATTGGAATTTTCATATCGGCCTTCAAAAAAAATATTTTTTAACGATATTTTGACCTTAACAAACAAATTTCTATACTAACTACGCTATATATTTCTGGTTGTCCTTTTCATTTTCTAGAAGCAAAGGACTTTTCATATACGAAACATAAATTAAACATTTTTACTAGCAAGTTGAACTTGAGACATGGGGTAGAGATGTCAATTTATCCCGCCTCGTCCCAACGGGGCCCCGTCCCGAATGGGGCAAAAAACCCGCCCCGAATGAGTTGGCGGGGCGCCCCGCCCTGTCCCACCCCGCCAAGAATTAAAAAAACTAATAAACTATATAAAGAAAAAATTAACTGAAAAAAATAAATAAAAAACATAAACGGGGCGGAAAATGCGTCCCGAACCCGTCCCGTTGCCAACACTAACATGGTGTCCAATCCTAAATAAATCCTATGTTGCAAGGAAGAGTCCTATCGTGACTACCAATTACCAATATACAAATTTTGTGCAAGTCCCAGGTTTATTTTTTAGGATAAATTTGCATTGTTCATTTTTAATTTTTAGTAGTAGCAGATCTTTGTCCTAAACCTTTGAGAAATAGCAAATTTAGCGAAGTTTCTACCATGTGAATCGTTAAGGGGTGTAAAAATTTCTTCTAATAAATCATGTCAGAACATAACTTGATCATGCACAGAGAAGTAATTTTTTAAATTTTATTCTTGCATATTTGTTTAATTCCCAACAAAATCCATCTTCATACTATAACAAAAACAGTATTTTGCAACAGTAAAAAAACGTTGCGAAATGTCTTTCGCAATGTTCTGGCGTATGTTGCAGGCTTCAATGTTGCCCTACAACTCAAACCCTACAATCTGATATTTTTGAAATTAGCGAAATGGATTTTTGATTCTAACGTTTATAATATGCAGATTAAGAAATCTATTTTCAACCATGGCTTTGGATTACATTCTTCTTTTTTCATTAAACCACTGTTGGTTGGCATGTTGTATTGAAGGTGTCTCAGCTTGGTCTCCACCTGAAAGTGCAAAAGAGAAAAACTTACTCCATCAGAAGATGGGAAGAACAATTTTTAATGTGACCTAGCCACATTCCTCGAGAGATATACGAAGAGTGTAGTGTCTTTCTAGCACTTGATCCCTGTCACACTTGGCTAAAAAATACATTCTTCCACTGCTAATGCTTTTGTTACATGTGTTCGTATGTAAAATTGATTTTTTATTTTGCTATATGAAATTTCTTGAAAAAAGTGTATTTTTTAAATTTCAACATTGGTTAGAATGAAGTTAAAAGATAAAGAATTCGAGTATTTATTGACTATGGGATGATTTGAATTTTTGAATTTGACAGCATGCAAAAAGTTCTGTCAAGAAAGAAACTGAAATTTTTGTATGTCAATATCATTCCGTCCTTGTTTGGCTCCATTTTAATGGAAATTTGGAGATAAATAAGTTTCAAAATAGTGATTTTCTGAAAAATGCGTGGTTAAAAAATAAGGATTTTTTTTATTTACATTTAATATTATTTTATGAAAGAATGTAGAGTTGAAAATGAGTTTTGAAAAAATGAGAACCAAACATATACTCAATGGGTTCTGTATTCCAACCGAGGAATCTAGGTAGTGTTGAAAATTGTTGCTGCATATATGTGGTGGCAATGGTGGAGGTAATGGGATTTGGATATATTAAGATATGAGATTTCATCTTTGAAAGTCAACGTTGTTGAGGGGAGTAGCACGATCTCTTATATATTGGTCTATATTTTGATATTTAATCGATGTGGAATTTATCACATAACATGCTCACAAGATGGTGGTTCGTTTGAGCAAATAAATCTTGAAATTTATATACTCATTTTTAAATTTTAATATGATCGAATTGCTCGTTGGAGTTTAGTGAGTTCTGATACCAAATTAAGATTTGAATTCAAATTTAAAATATCAACCTTATTAAGAGGAGGACCTCAAACATTTATATATTGATTTATATTTCGACATTTAAATGATGTTGAATTTATCCCTTAACAAAATATATGTAGTGGCAATGGCGATAACGTTGACAAAGACTACGGTGACGGTGGTAGAGGCGAAGGCTATGGTGGTGGTGATTGTGGTGATGACGGTGACGGTGACGGTGACGGTGAAGGTGAAAGAGGATATCAAGGTATGGGGATTGAATATGGGTAGTGGTAGTGGTGTGTGTAGCATTGAGGAGGATGGGTGGGGGTTTTGGTTGGGGGAAGATGGAGAATTTGGGAACAGGGAGGAGATGGTGATGTGTCGGTGCTGGTGCTGGTGCCTGGTGGAGATAAGTGGTGGCTGGATTTTGTGGCTGTAATTGATGGTTGCAAAGGGTAAGGTTGGTTGTAGGTAGGGGTGCATTATTTTCTTTTTGTTAAATTTAAATGTTAAGATTGTCATTTTACATCATCTTAATAATCGTCAATAAGAACAAAATCTTTTAATTTCTCAAAAGTCGGTGACAAAAATAAATAAAAAGGTTGGAGGTAGGTCTACTACTTTTTTCAAAGGTTGGATTATTGTAGTGCAATATATATTTTCATACTAACCGTACTCTCCCTCGAATCATATATCTCCACAAGTCTATCCATTCTCTCATTAAGTAGTCTCCCTCACAAGCGAAACCTCACCAAACTCCAATCCTTCAACCCCGTCACATAGAAATAATGCCGACTGCACTGAACTTAAAGGGTCCGATGCACTCGACTCAGACAATTTCACTCCTCAACCACCCTCCCATAATCCTTTTCCCTCGCACATCAGACCACCCTTCCAGCCTTTTCCTGAACATTGTCACCCCCTTGTGTTCAATTAATCTCTAGGATTGCTGTGATATTTGTATATTGGTAGTATTAAATGGGATCTATGGTGAAATACAAATGGACCGAATATCCATACATATTTCTTTTTTATTTTATTTTATGGAAGATAGTCCTTCCCAACTCTGGCCGTATGTATCTAATGTTTTCCTAGCCAATTGGCGAAAACTAAAAAATTCATGGTTTCACATCTAATATCATTCTTCTCTCTCCTATCTTGATCTAACATTTTAGAAGCGTGGGAAGACCCGTAAAGAAAGAGATAACTCAAAGAGACATAATAGTTAGTTCTAGTTCTCAACTAAATCCTGGTTTGATCCTCACTAATTTCAACCACATATTCTTTAATAAAATAATATTATACGTAAACCCATAAATTTTTCTTATTTTTTTAACAATACATTCTCCATCAAATCACTCTTTCAAAATACATTTTTGTCAACAAAATGGGGCTCAAATGAACTCTAAGATTGTTATGCTCTCGAAGCAAATTTGTCGCGTACCAGTGAAAAATGTTGAATATTAATCAAGTCAAGATCGTGCACATGAACAGAAGTGAATGCATGCAACCTCCAAATGGATTGATGGCATTTTTTTGAATTTTGAAATTTAAACCGGAAAAATGAAATCCGATCGCAATTTAAACATTTTCGAATTGATATCTTAGCTCAGATGTCGAATTTTATGGCTTTGTCGTGCCTCCAACTAGTAGTTCGTACAATTTTGCTACAAGTAAAGAAAAAATTTAACCGAATTCTTACAAAAACAATTTTTAATTGATTTCTGACACAACAAACATAGAAAAAGCATCAACACATGTATCATTTCTATCGATAATTTTCCCTACGGCCCTACCTATCGAATCTTGCAAAATAAAAATGTGGGTCCCACGTTTTAACTGTTGGGTGTCCTGCATGCCTGACACGTGGAATAACATGGTCGGCAGGCGCGCTTGGGAATGACAGGATCCCGCGTATTGGATTAGAATAAAAAAGTCTGAGACAGCCCACGGCACCAAATCCCAATCTTGATTAAAAGTAGTAGTACCCTTTCCTCCTTTTGATTTTGCAAATCGGCCAAGTTCTATTCAGAATCCAGGTACAATCTCTTAAAGCGTTACTTTTTTACAGTGCACGGTTTACATGGGTGGATTAAGAAAATGATAATCACGTTTTAACGATAATCACGCATTCAAATTTATGGATATTGTGTAATAAAAAGTGGAAAGAAGATTAAAAATAATGCAGACATGTTGAATTTGTGGACTTCCATGTACAAAAATATCAAATGTGGTATGCCAAACTTGCTGACTTATCGTATTTAAAATGACTTCCTAATTGATCTTTCAAACAAAGTTTATTGAAAGGGAAAGGCGCGTATATTTAGTGGGGATGACAATGAATCGTGTCAGCTCGATCATTAGATAGATAAATTTTGGATCGTCTCTATAGACTAGCTGAATTTAGCTTGTATCCACAAGTTAGGCTCGATTCGACTCTTTGACTAGGTGACCTAATGGACTGAGAAATCTGTCCACGAGTTCATGACCCATCTCGTTTTTAAAGAAATTGATGAAAAATTGAAATATCAAAATAAAACGAACTTGGCCCACGAGCACAAAATGAGCCGATTCCTGAGTCTTAGTCCATGAGTATGCTTGTGATTGAGAGTGTCTAGCTTGATCCATGATTGAATGAGCCAGAGTAAACATGGCCCACGAGCCCAAAACGAGCCGATTCATGGGCTTTGACCACAAGTCGACCCGTGAAAAAAAAGTTGTACCCATGACTCGAGCTAATATGGGTTGAGCAGTGATAAACCTACTAATAACTCGATCGATTTGTCACTCCGAATATTTAACATAAAATAATGGGTATAGTTTAGAGGCCTAATTATTAACACGTGCATATTCATTCTAGCTAGATCTACAAAAGAATCATGCTACGTGTACATATCCACATATCATTATAATCATCTACGAAATGTAGGCAAAATTAAAGTATTTACATGATGTACGGGCAAATAGAAAATACAGAAATGGTACGGACCAATTTTGGTAATGCGAGTTAATTAAATTTCTTAATGTGAGATATCCGTAATACAATATAATATGCCACCTCCAATACGCGGTTTAGACCCACTTATAAAGATATTGATCAAGTCCATCACAAGGTACACTTGCACGTAAAAAAAGGCCAAAAAAAAGGGGTATTATATTATTGAATAATAACTGTAGTCTCATTTTGTAACTTAGCACTTGTTCGAAAAGTTTAGAAAGTTATTAAAAATTGACGTTAAAATTAATAATTAATTTTAATCGTATATTTCATATGATTTTTATCAACAAATTTTTTGTCAAATAACCCCTTATATATTATTGAATTAAAATATACACAAATATGTTCCTAGATACTATAATTCTCCCATCCATTTGTAGAAAAAAGCTAGTAGCTAAGACTATACATCGTCTGCCTACGGATTATTAGTAGTCGTTTTTATTTATAGTTCCTTTCCCATTTAATTGTACATAATAATAACTTGGTCATGAGCATTTAAATTTCGGAAAGTTGGTCAAATAAGTAATGGTGTAGTCAGGTATGACAATCAGATTAGATCGTGTTTTAAGGACTTTGACGACTCAAAATTCATATAAATTGTAATTAATATGAGAAGATGACAAATCTTCCAGCTATGATTTGTTTTATATTCGTTGTATGTAATTAAAACTCAGTCATGAATTTTAAAATCTTGATGGTTAGTTGATAAATAGTAGTGTAGCTAGATAGGACAATCAAGTTAGATCGAAATATAAAGACTTTGATGAATCTAATTAATGAAAAATATCGTATTAATATCGGAATAATAAAAGATTGTCAAGGAATAAAGCCCTCCAATAGTCCGTTCATTTGACCTATAATGGTTTTTTCCTTATTGTAAGCATGACATCAGTCGAACGTAGTATGAACAAATGTGTATGCCCATAAAAATATAAATATAATATATATATACATATATATATATAGAGAGAGAGAGAGAGAGAGAGAGAGAGAGAGAGAGAGTTTACGCGTAGAGAGATTAGTCTGGAAGAAAATGTTGTAAATTGCTTTATTTTCCTTTCATTTTCTGAAATATGAACGCTCTCTTTTGACACCTAAGCTGTGAAATCATTCTGTTTCATTGACGACTTGATAATTCACACTAAAATATATAAAATCTTGTCAAGTTTCTCACTCTACCTTTCTTTTTCTTTTCTCATTCGATCTATCTTCCTATCTTTCTATCTACTTCGTCAATTCAGAGAATCGATATTTATATATTTCTCATGGATGGCCAGCACCACCCTTACGCAAGTGTAAATATAGATACAGGCGGCGGAGTTGGTGGTGGAGCCGATAGGTTTCCTCAATGGAGTATTCAAGAAACCAGGGATTTCTTGATGATTCGAGCCGAGCTCGATCAGACGTTCATGGAGACTAAACGGAATAAGCTTCTTTGGGAAGTCATCTCCACCAGAATGAAAGAAAAGGGTTATAATCGAAGCGCCGAGCAGTGCAAGTGCAAGTGGAAAAACCTCGTCACCCGATTCAAGGTAATAATTATCGTTGATTGATAGTTCTCGAGCGTGTTTCATAAATAAGCTAAAATACTTGTAATTTCTAGGGATGTGAAACGATGGAGGCAGAAAGTATGCGTCAACAGTTTCCGTTTTACAATGAACTCCAATCAATATTTGGTGCAAGAATGCAAAGGATGCTATGGATTGAGGCTGAAGGCGGTGGAGCAAGCAGTTCGAAGAAAAAAGCCGCAGCCACGGCGCAGCTATCTTCAGACGAGGAAGACGATAACGAAGACAGCGATGGAGATCAGAAGGGTGGCGGCAAGAAAAAAAGGAAGATTAAAAGCAATACAAATCCCGGTAATTCGAACAATTTAATCACGAATATACGGGAGATTATGGATGAATTCATGAAGCAACAGATGCAAATGGAGATGAAGTGGCTGAAAGCATATGAAGCAAGAGAAGAAGAGAGAAGAATAAAAGAAATGGAATGGAGACAAAGAATGGAAGCTTTAGAAAATGAGAGGATAATGATGGAGAGAAGATGGAGGGAAAGGGAAGAACAGAGGAGACTTAGAGAAGAAGCAAGAGCAGAAAAAAGGGATGCCCTTATTACAGCTTTATTAAATAAGCTTAGAAGAGAAGACATATAGCCTTCTGCTGCAGATATTTCTATGTTTTTACAAAAGGAAGGGAAAAAAAACTTAGAGAGGTTTGTCTAGAAACTCTTATTTTCGATTAATTTAATGCTTAATTTTTGCTGTTAATCTGGCTATTTTTCTCTCGATAATGAAGTTTATTCCATGTTGTTTATTCGATCTTTTTTCATGATATATATATATATATGTACTAGAATTAGGTCTTTAACCACTTGTAACATTATCTAGAATTGCGATACTGTAGTAACGCCTATGGTCATGAGGAGGATTGGATGGTGCTAGCTAGATAATTTTAAGAAAAAGTTAAGAGTGGAGTCCGAGACATACACTAGATGGTTCGCATTCATGTTTTGTGTATCGAAGAAGTTGGACAATGTGGATTCCTTTGTATTATAAATGGAAAAGGCTACCCCAAGAACACACACACTCTCCAAAGGAAAAAGAAAAGAAAGAGTTTTATTAATTTGATGACGCTCCTATATAGTTATTGGCCTAGCTAGTGCAGTTCAGTATTTATAATTATACGTCATAATTAGCTAGCTTAATGCTTCATGATTTTGGAGAGGAGATGACAAATTAAGAATTATAGTGGTGTAATGCATGCAAGTCTAATGAAAGAATTGAGAACATTTTAGATTTTGAATATATAATAAATGGATGCAGCAAAATCTACACTCAACTTAATTGGATAATTGTTTTAAGATCATGTTTTTTGAAGAGGAAAAGTTCACACGACGAGTTTTTCTTTACTCGATACACTGATCTTGAAAAGACTGAATTCTGTGATCTCTTCTCCTCTAGCTTTGATTTTGTATAGAGTAATCATTACACTATACGGTGGGGTTACCTAACTATTTATTTTTCAATTATCCATTCATCACGAGTTTATTTCTCCAAAGCAATAAGATTGTTATTACATAAAACTTTACTAATATCAAACACAAAAATTCACATAATATTGTATGTATTAGCTAATTAATTAATACGTACGCGACTTATTTGTGTTTATAGTAAAGGTTATCTTGATGCATATATAAGTGATTGGTAGATTGATTTATATGAACTTCAATTTTTTTGCAGTGATATGTAAGGTGATCCTTTCCATTGTGATATATCTTGATTTAAATATTTCTATTTGCTCAAGAATAGTAATGAATTATTCATAATTGTCATATTATCAGTCTTAGAAGGTTGATTATACATTTGCCCCTGTTTGGGATTTTGATAAAAGTTGATTAAGTCGTGTTTGGGCTTCATTTTATCCAAAATACATTTTTCTCTCCTCTTTTTTATCACAAATTCTCCAATAAAATAATATTACATGTAAATCCAAATTTTTTAATTTTTTTTTAATCACACATTTTTTAGAAAACCACTATTCCAAAATACATTTTTCCACAAAACTACATTAAAATGGAGCCCAAACATGGGCTAAATGACTGATTAAAAAATAGATAAAAGTTGTGAGTTTCATGAAATGTGTAGTTAAAATTAATTGTTGACTTTAATTTAAATTTTTATCCATTTTTTAGTTAAAACTTTAATTTAAATTTTTATCCATTTTTTAGTTAAATCAAACAATGATTTTTTATTTCATTTTTTATTGTGTGTTCAATATGCTAACTTTTATCATTTTCAAGCTTGATCAAGTGTTTCTTATTACCAGATTGTCATTTCACTAGTGTGAAAGGTTTAGGGTTTGCAAATGATTTTAGGAAGAGTGTTCATGATTAAGGACACATTCGGCATAATTTTTTTTTAAAGTCAAAAGCTTCTCCTCAGATTAAGAACTTGTTTGAATGATTTTATGGAAGTCCTTTGCTTAATTAGAAAAACTTTTAGAATAATTAGGTTTACTCTAAATGCTGAAATTGTAAGAGATGGTAAACATTTATTTCTCATGCACTTAGGGTTTGAAATAGAGGGAGAATTTGTCGCAAATTAATCCATTGCAAACTTTTGCAATGAAATTTAGACCTTACCAAATTCTCTAAAAAGTTTGTATAGTTTCTTAAACACCAGAATTTAGACCTTCCAAAATTTGTTAAAAATGTGTGTAGTTTCTTATAATCTAGGATAAAATTTAGCAAATGGCGAATTCTGGGGAAGATTATTAATATTTGACAATTTGAAATCAAAATATTACTATAATTTTGTATGATAATCTTCATCCCAGAATGGAAAATCAAATGTTTTCATCTTTAAGTTTCAATAGATTTTATGAATTCTAGTATGTCTTTAGATTTCCCTTAATGTCCCGAATTTTTACTACTAGTTGTTATATTTAAATTTAGGACTTAAGTGAACTATCATTAGTGTCTAATGACTTTATTGGTTATTGGCCAATAGTTTGAGTACCTAAGTGGAGAGTTATTTTGAAAGTTAGATGAAATCATGCGTAAAAGAATATGTAAATATGCCAATTAATCTTGATTAAAGATGATTTATTGAGCACATGCATTATTCACACCTCATTATTCACACCACATTTCAAGTCAATATAATTGATTTGATCATGTAAATAAAGGTAATTGATCTAACAACATGCATTATATACCAAATTTTAAACAAGTCAATTGATTTGACCACATGAGGTATTGATTGACCATTTTCATGACAATACACCATTTATGCATTGATTGTGCTACACATGGTCCTAAAATTTACATTATAAATAGAAGACAAATCAAATACTGGACTACACTCACCAACTATTTACCACTTTTCCTCTCTAATTCTATCACTTTGTGTCTCCGCCTTTCTCTTTCTCGTCCTTTTTATATTAAATATAATCGTACACTTACTCAATCACTCACGAATACTCAACCCCACACACGGTTCATTGATCTCTCCTCAATAATCACTCCTTTTATTATTTTAAATTGTCTAACGAAATGTAAGTTGTGTTTTATGTTTATGATGGTTAATATTTATGTATGTAATATTTCTACGGCTATATTTTATGTTTTGGTTCATATTACGTATGCTCTATTCAGAATGGATCGGAGTTTTGTAACGCTACGCACGAAAATTTAGCACCCTCTAAGTTTGGTATAATTTTTGTGTCTCCCTATGAAGTTATGATTTTTTCGTAGAAATACACATGCGAATTCATTACCCACGCACACTTATTGAGAGTTATTCTCACCCCTTTATGTCTCCACTTTCAAATAATTGATGATTCGAGGCGCTCGGCACAGAGATAGCTTTTGGTGGCAAAAGTTTCAATAATAAAATTATTACGTTGTCAAACTATTGTTATTTCATTTGATTTTATATTTTAAGATATTTCTCATTTCAAGTTAATTTACTAAACTCATTACATTATTTGAATTTTGACAAGTGCTTTAATAATTTTTATAATTGTGTTGAATATTGTTTAAATTAGTTTTACTTTATGATTTAGTGGCACTCGAATTGTTAAGGGTTTGAGTCGTCATGGCTTTGGGTGACTGGTGGGCCTATGTCCACTTATCCCCTTATGGATTTTTATCGCGTTTCATAGGATTCAAACATATGACATCTGTCTAGTGAGAGATTTAAGTTGAATTCTGCTATCAATTGGACACTTCCGTGAAGGGGTAAGTGCGCATAGGCCCACTCAAAACTGATAGTACGTAAGTTAACGGTTTTGGTATAGAGACTCGAGTCATTACAACTTGACTTCCATTTCCACTTTTTCGCTCCCAAGTAACTTCTTCAACTGAATGATTACGACATCGCACTTTTACTAAAGGGATCACCTTGTTTTTAAATGCTTGAAATTTCCGATTGATAATTTCAACTGGTATTTCTTCATGACTCATACCGCGTTGTAACTCAATTAATTGATGGTTCACTACATGGCTTGGATCAGGGACATACTTCCTAAGCATGGACACGTGAAATACGTCATGTACCGCTGAGAGTTCAGGGGGTAAGGCCAACTGATATGCTATACTTTCAAAACGTCTCAAGATTTCAAATGAGCCAATGAATCTTGGCTGCAACTTTTCCTTTCTTACAAGAAAAAAAATACTCCATTCATAGGTGCCATTTTGAAGAATACTTTGTGTTCGAGAAATTTCACGTCATTTCTCCTCTTATCTACATAGTTTTTATGTCTGTCCTGATCCATTTTAATAGTGCTACGAATTTTCTCGATAGCTTGCACACTTTATTCAATAATCTCTGGACCCAATATTTTAAGCTCGCCAACCTCGTCCCAATGAACAACTGTCTGCATTTACTCCCATACAATACTTCATAGGGTGCCAAGTCGATAGAGGTATGATAAATGTTATTATAAGCAAACTTAATTAAAGGTAGATGCTTCTCCAACTAAACTCTAAAACATAGGATCGAAGTATATCCTCTAATGTTTGAATCGTCCGCTTAGATTAATCATTTGTTTGAGGGTGGAAAGCTGTACTAAAGTTCAATTTAGTTTCCATAGCCCGATGTAAACTCTTCCAAAAGTTCGATATGAATCTTATGTCTCTGTCTGATACAATTGAAACTGGTACACCATACAACTTTACCACTTTCTAACATACAATTGTGCAAATTTGTCCATTGAAAAAGGTTATGCGGACTGGTAAGAAATGAGCAGACTTGGTTAATCGGTCAATGATAACCCAAATGGCATCATGACCTTTTATTGAATTCGACAAACCTACAACAAAGTCCATCGTCACATGTTCCCATTTCTATTCTGGAACATCCAATGGCTACAGCAACTCTAACGGTCGTTAGTGTTCAGCCTTCACTTGCTAGCATATCAAACACCTTTCAACGTACTCAGCAATATCATTCTTCATTCCTCTCCACCAAAATACCATTTTTAGATCCCAGTACATCTTGGTACCTTCTGGATGCACTGAATATGGAGTAGAGTGAGCGTCCTCTAATATTTCCTTCTTTAGTTCCTCAATGTTTGGCACGCATGATCGTCCTTGATGATACCGTACTTTATTATTAGATACTGTGAAATCTTTTTGTTTTCCCGTTTCTACCTCAACTTTAATAAATTCCAGGATCCAGTCACCTTTCTGATAACTTTTAATCATGTCACAGAGTGTTGGTCGGATAATGCGTTCATCCGAGCTATGGTACCAGGTTTAGCTGTGATAATCTCGAGACTTAATCTCTCGAACTCCTTCCGTAAAGGCTTTTGTACAGTTAACATCGCCACTTGACCCGTCATCTTCCTACTCAAAGCATCAACCACCACATTTGTTTTTCCTGGGTGATAGTGGATCTCACAGTCATAATCATTCACCAGTTCAAGCTATCTTCTTTGTCTTGTGTTTAACTCTTTTGAGTGAAAATATACTCGAGGCTTTTGTGGTATGTATAAATGTCCCATTTGCTCCCATATAAGTAGTATCTCCAAATGTTTATAGCATGAACAATTGCACCTAACTCTAAGTCGTACATAGGGTAATTCTGCTCATATGGTTTCAATTTTCTAGATGCATAGGCGATCATTTTGCCTTGTTGTATCAAAACGCATCCCAAGCCATACTTAGATGCATCACTATAGGTTACAAAACCTTCTATCCCTTCGGTATGGTCAACACCGATGCGTTAATCAATCTCTTCTTCAACTCTTCAAAGCTGTGTTCATAATTTTCGGACCAGTCAAATCTTGCACCCTTACGAGTTAATTGTGTCAATGGTCCAAATATTTTTGAGAACCCTTCGATGAACCTCCTATAATATCCAACTAAACCTAGAAAACTGCGAATTTTCCCTACACTAGTTGGTCTTGATCAATTCAAAATTAACTCCATTTTGATTGGATTTACCTCTATTCTTCGAGTTGTAATGACATGCCCAAGGAATACTGCTCGTTTCAACCAAAAATCAAACCATTAGCTTACATGTCCATTTTGGGTTGGCATATTTATATAGTCGATCGATATTTTAAGAATAAAATTTAATTTGTTGTTACAATATGCAATTCAACCTTGTTGTTTCTTTGTAAGCCACCATTGAATATGTTGAACAGCATTTACATATTTATTGACCATGTTAGAATTGGTTGGAAAGGGCTATGTAAATTTTGTCTTGTACATTATTTTTTCAAACTTTTGGGAATTGGTTACAATTAAGAGTGACTTAATCAGTTATATATTTAAGTAAATTATACTTTTTGAAAATGTTTTGGTAAGTTCTTTTTTTTTTTTTTACTTATAAGTAATGTTATTTTAATAGTAAGGAATTGATTGCTTTTGAATAGACTCATTTTTAGGGGAGAAATTGATTTTAGTGCTTAACTTCTGTTTTGTTTCCGACAGAATTTTTGGTTAGTATTTAATTTTTATACTTTTATTCATAAATTTTATTTGATAATTAATTTTTTAAACTATTTATGTTTTTAATATTATTAGCAAAAAATTTCGTCATCATTATTTTTTAATATTATTAATTACAGACTACAAAACTCTTCATAAGAAAAAACAAAGGTACAACGATGTAAATTTTAAAAGTTTTGAGCCTCCGGTAACTATGAACCTTAAGCGACCACCTAAATTGTCTAATACTTGAGCCGGCTCCGTTTGAATTTGGTTATGCATTTTATTCAAATATTTGAAGTTCGGCAAGAGAATCCTTAGACTCGTTATCAATAACATTATGTGTCTTGTGATGTCATGGAAGGTAGAAAATAGTCGCCCAACCCATGAAGCCAATAAGCAATAAACATGACATTATGCAAATAGCACTATCGTCCGAATTTCATGCCATTAACCCTACGGGAAAAAATTGTCTTTGGCTTTCGTTGCACGTGTATATCTCGAGACCCAATGGTTGTAGAAAGTGGGATAGTAAGTCGAACACAGTACTCGTATCGACTAGAGATATAAAGATGAGTCCAATTATGTAATCTGAACGGATTCATCATTGCTAATTAAGTCAAATTCAAGTTCAACACGGCTCCAATAAATTAACCTATCTAAAAAGGTATGCTGTATCGAATATGATCTTTAAATCGTCCTATACAAAATCATTTCAGTTATGTCACTATTCACGTATCTCTGATCTTGTATCTTTGAAAACCCTTCCCTTGTCATTTTCTTTTTGAATGCTTGAACAAAGACCAAAAGGGTATCACCTAATACTAGATAGTTGTCAAAGGGAACCCATTTTACCAAAAAAGAAACTCTCTATTTTTCCACCACAACTAGCCATTAGAATATGTACCACACACACACACAGAGAAACAAATAGATTAGTAGACCATCAAAATCCTATATTGGAATCCCACTACTGATTTTCATACTTGCTGATAATGACTAATTGTGTACAAAATGTGAATTGAGTTACTCAATAAACATAACAATTTCCATGGACCTACCATTAATAATAAGGAAAAAAAATCATAATTATCATACTTTAAGAATTCATTTTTAAAAAGGGTAATTAGCACATTACGTCCCCACCTTTCATTGTTATTGTGGAAAACGTCTCTACCTTTCATTTTTTTGGCATTTTCACCTTTCATTGCGCAAAATGTTCACCTATTTTCTCAACTAAAAATTATGACATGACCAGTATTCAATTCTATTTAAATAAAACAAAAAGAAAAAAAATTAATTGCAATCACATTCTCAATTTTTTTTAAAAAAATCCAAATAAATCACAGATAAATTATTAAATGGGTAATTAACCCATAATGTCCCTACATTTTTCTATTATTGCAAAAAACGTCTCTACCTTTTATTTTTTTGTCATTTCTCATCCAATTTTTCAATAAAAAGCTGCCCTTCTATTTAAATAAATTTTAAAGAATTAATTTCAATCGTAGTCCTATTTTTTTAAAAAAAGTGCAAACAAGTCCATAATAATTTATCTAAAAAATAATTTTTTTTAAAAAAAAGTGCAAACGAGTCCCGATTAAATTTATTTAAAAATTAAAAAAATTAAAAAGTGCAAACGAGTCCCAAAATAAATTATTAAAGAATTAGAAATTTAAAAATATTTATTTATTTATTTAAATATGTTAGTATATTCGTCATTTCACAGCTTTTTATTGAGAAATTGGATGAAATTGGATTAGAAAATAATGGTTTGTGCAATTAATTTTGTAATTAATGGTGAAATGACAAAAAAAAAGGTATGGGTATTTTTTGCAATAATAAGGAAATGTAGGGATATTATGTGCTAATTACCCATTTAATAATTTATCTGTGACTTATTTGGATTTTTTTTAAAAAAAATTGAGACTGTAATTGCAATTATTTTTTTTCTTTTTCTTTTTATTTTATCTAAGGAGAATGATATATTGGTCATTTCATAATTTTTAATTGAGAAAATAGATGAAAATGACCTTTGGCGCAATGAAAGGTGGAAATAAGGGTGAAAATGCCAAAAAATGAAAGGTATGGACGTTTTCCACAATAACAATGAAAGGTGAAGACGTTATGTGCTAATTACCCATGATATAAATTATCGTTGAAGTCATTTAAATGTCAAAAATCAATAATTCTTGCTTTACCAAAGATAATGTCGTAAATACATTTTTGTCGAAATTTGTCTTAGTGCAATTTTGCCATTTTTATGTTTAAAATTGTCCGATGTCATGGACCGATATATACTTATTTTTTGACATGGATTGTCCTTAACAACACTGAATAAATATTTCCATTTTCATCGACCATTCAATGCATTCTTCGTAACAAACTTCTTCATAAAGATAGGTTTACTTCCATTTTCACACGTATTAAAAAAATGAAATTACGCTCTGTTTGATGTACATTATTCTCCCGAGAATGTATTTTAAATAGTAATTTGATGGAAAATATGTTGTTAAAAAATAAGAAAAAATTATTGATTTGCTTGTAATATTATTTAATTGGAGAATGTGTAGTTGAAAATAAGAGAGAGAAAAATGTATTTTAGAAGAATTGGTATTAAACATGGTGTTAATATAGTTGAAAATATAAATTTTAATTACATTTTTTCTAATACATCCCTACATTAAATACTCTTAACAAGGAAAGTGACATATAATTTAGAACAAATGAAAAAAAGATATTTTTATAATTTGGGGGAGCATATTAATCAATACATTATATCCAAACCCCAAAAAAATTATTCACATCAAAAGTTACTATTGTACTCGATCAAATACTTCATATACAATTAAAGTTTATATTTGATTATATAGTATTAACATGTAATTAAACAAGATTAAGGAGTAATTAATTGATACTAATACTTACTACTCTGGTCAAGATGAGACATTCATTACAACATCATTTGACATAAGATTCCATAACCTGCAGATTTTCTTTTGTTCCCTCGATTTTTTTCTTTAGCAAAATATAAGCTCGTGTGTTCACACAACCTAATTTTATTAATTTTCATTTGAGTTTGTTATATTTCTTGTGTATAATGAGTACAAAGTGTATGGAAAAATTGTGCACCCTATGCCCCTGTTTGGGAGCCATTTTGGCCCAATTTTAATACAAAATGTGACAGTTTGTTTTTGTGTGGACCTGCTTGTGCTAAGTTCTGACTACAATTGAACCAATTTCCTAGATTGCCATTATTTTCATAAGAATGAATTTTGTATAATGGCAAATTGGTCATTTTACATCATTTAGTCAAAAAGATTGTGCCCCTCCCTGACATATTAACATTGTGTAATATCCAAAATTTTGCTAAAAATTGGATACATAATGAGCATCAAACAAGCTCTATGTATTTTGAACCGTACAAACATTTGACCACTTCTGTCAAATGATATAATTGACTTTCTACTACCATATTGGATCAATTTTACATCATTTAAAAAATATATATCATAAGTAAAATGACCAATCTGAGAAAAAAATCCAACTTTAAAATAAGCAATTTTTAAGGAGAAATAGTTCAGATGGCATTCGGGAACGAGTCATTTGACCAGATTGAAGAAAACAAAAAAGAGTTTAAACATTTAAAAATATGAAAAGACTATTTTAACCTTCCTGCGTAAAACCAAATTCCAACACCTTTCTTTCATTCTTTCATCATCTTCTTTCTCTCTTCACTCTCCTCCTTCAGATTCCAAAATTGGCACCGTAGGCCTCTTCCGATTTTTTTTTTTTTTCAAAATCAACTTCTTTGACAAACACTATCCTTCCCCTTTTTACTATCATTCATCGTTCGATTTTGAAATTTGAAACCCTAATGATTTGATTTTTGTAAATCGGCTCCATTAACACCCTATGCAAGTGGTAGGCGCACTTCTTTGTCATTGCCTTGTAGTCGATTAAACAAGGTGTTTTATCGATTGTAATTGCAACCTTCTCTATAGGCCCAATAGCTTTTTTCTTTTTCTTTTTTTTTTTTTTTGCTATATGCAATACACAAATTTGAGATTGTTATGGTTGGAGCCTGATCACAACCCAAACACACATTCAGTATGCACTCTTTGCATTTGTTGTTGAATGCTCTCTATTTTAGACCAATCCCATTGCTTTCTGATGTGTTTTTTGTAAATTTTTTAAGCAATTTTTTTTTTTTGGTTATATGTAGTACACAAATTTGAGATTGTTATGGTTGGAACTCGATCACAACCCAAACGCACATTCAGTAGCCCAAATGATGAACTCACTGGGAATTAAGCTTCCCAGCTAGATATTTGACTAATATTGAAGAATTTACAGAAATAAGGAAGGATTACAGGTAGAATTGAAAAAAAGGAAGAGAAAAGAAAAGTGAGAGAAGAGGAGGAGGATAGCAGAGAGAATTCTGCTACAATTTTTCACTATTGTTCTGCCTCTTCTCGTCTGGTTTTTTATAGCCAAAAAGCGTGTTTTTTCCTAATGCAACTTGATTTTTTTTTTTTTTTATAGATAATCGAATAAGTTTATTAATCAAAGAAAAATACATGGAAAGTGTATTATCAGCTTAAACAAAAAGAAAAGACATAAAGTTAGACAGCCCCTCTATAGGATTACTAGTAGCCGCATTAAACCAACTATACAAAGTCAGATAAAAGAATTCCCTAATTTGCT
>CAIGRP010027192.1:0-13195 GCA_903798385.1 Fraxinus cuspidata | reverse complement strand
ATACTTGTCAATTTGTCGCCAATATGAATGACGATCTAAAATGAAAATATAGAACACCCACAATAAATTCATGTCCTATAGCAAAAAGAGCCAAACGTAAAGCGAAGCAATTGAAGAAAAAAATTTAATTTCTAGAAGTGGGCATGTACCATCTTTGGCAATCTTGACGCCACCAAGGTCGAGAACTGATGCCACCGGTTGCCTCCACTTCTTGTTGGGCTGGAATTTGTCCGAAGGAAAAGCAGAAGCTGTGGAGAAAGAGTACAATTGTATGCAAAAGGTAAAACTTCTTCTGTAAGAGAAAAGAGAGGGTTTTGAGAAGAGTGTCGATCGAAAAGTGTGAATGCCATGGCAGCAGTGTTGGTTGCTGTGGTGGTTTAAGCAGAGAGATTTTGAGAATTATTTGAATAAACAATTTTTATGGGCCTCTCGTGTATGCCATAAAATCTATCATCAGATGAAGTATTGGGTTCATAGTTGTAAATGAGAATGATACGGTCCACGATGTTTTGATTTTTGTATATTTTATTGGAAAAATAAGTAAAATCATATATTTTGACTACGTAGTTCAACATTCGGGTATTTAACTTATAAGTTCATAGTGTGGGTGTTATTATTATTTTAATATTATAAATATAATGCAATATTACTAATATTATGTTAATACAAATTAAATAAGTTAATATCTAAATGATTATTAACATTTAACTTCTACATTTAAAGTTGATAGAGAGAATCATTTCAAATATTTTCGAATGTGAAATTTTGATGTAAACTCTATTGAAATTGCTCTTTCTTTTACTGTTTCTTTCATTGAACCTTCGATTCAAGCATAAATTTTACTATTCGAAAGTTTGCAATCATGTGTTAAAAATAATAGAATTGACTAGAAATATAGGACATGATTCTTATTCTAATGAGAAAACCCTGAAAAGTTAAACACGAAGCGAAAAGAAAGAAAAATTCTCGAGAACCTTTACAAGGATAAAAAAGAATAGAAAAGAAAAAGTTTAATTCCGATGGCAAATTCTCATCGAATAAGGTAAATCCACAAATATAGTTCATTTTTTTTAAAATATATTGTAATGTCAAATCTAGTATATAGGTATGTTCGGTGTGATGTGAATGGTTTTTTTGTTTTCGAGACCTAATTTTGGTAAAATGTGACATTATGGCATGATATTAGGTTACACAGATTTGGGTACAACGTAACCTAATTTCTGATAATATTTAATTCTTGGTATTATGTAACCTGATTTTAGTGATCTAGGTATTGCAATTGTGATATATGTGTTTGCTGATTGTAGCCTACAGTTAGTGTTTGTGACCTATTTTTTGTTAATCATGTTTAGGTTTGTGATTGATTGTGTATGTATGTAAATGATTAAATTCACAAAATCATTCACGGTGTTAGTTTTTGAGAGATACTGCTTAAGTTTGGTGTTCCGTGTTTGCGCATATGAAATAGATTGAATATTCTGTGTTTGTAACCTTAATTTATATTGATTTTTTATGGCATGTCTACTGTTCTTATTTACGCAAGAATAGAAATACATGATTCCATAATATTGTTAATTCCCGAGAAAAATTGCTAAAAAATGTAAAATAAATGTGATCACAAATGTTTTGACCAAAATTCAATAATGTCGAGAAGGAGATATTAACTGACACGTGTTTCTCATATTACATGCATTTCAATGAGATCTTTGTCCAATATCCGAACATGAGGCAATGTAGAATTCTATGTATATGTCATTGCAATTGCAACTTCTACATAACTTACCCCAACTCTAAAATAACAATGTTAACTAGCTCTATACAAGAATCTTCCACTAGAATAAAGTGTGACCTTCATATAGCAGGGAAACATGCATAACTCCCATAATTGTTAAAACAATATAGTTATGTTAATTAACTTTTATTCAATATATCAGAATAATAGAACCAGTTACAAATCAACATCATTGATCAAAAATATGAACATTACAAAAAATCTGAAGGTTACAAATAGCAGCAATAATCACAAATTGAATATAATATAAGAATGTCACAAATAACAACACTAGTCACAAATATGAAGGTCATAAATATGAATGCTAAAGATAACGATACTAATCACAAATTTAATATAGTATACATATAAGAAGGTCACAGACAATAGCATGGTCATAATACAGTAGAGAAGACCTTTCGGATTGTAACCATATTCTTGCAATAATAGCAATCCCTTATTCTTACCTTGATGAATACTGATGCAGTTGAAATAAAAATTTGTCACAACTGTGTGATCAAAAAACAATTGGAATGAAGATGGTGACTGTAGATGGGTGAACTAGTAAAATTGAAGATGACATTGTGACCTACTTTGCAAAAATATAATGTTGAAGAACTATACTTGTCAATTTGTCGCCAATATGAATGATGATCTAAAATGAAAATATAGAACACCTACAATAAATTCATGTCCTACAGCAAAAAGAGCCAAACGTAAAGCGAAGCAATTGAAGAAAAAAATTTAATTTCTAGAAGTGGGCATGTACCATCTTTGGCAATCTTTACGCAACCAAGGTCGAGAACTGATGCCACCAGTTGCCTCCACTTCTTGTTGGGCTGGAATTTGTCCGAAGGAAAAGCAGAAGCTATGGAGAAAGAAGACAATTGTATGCAAAAGGTAAAGCTTCTTCTGTAGGAGAAAAGAGAGGATTTTGAGAAGAGTGTCGATTGAAAGAGTGTGAATGCCATGGCAGTAACATTGGTTGCTATGGTGGTTCAAGCAGAGAGATTTGTAGGATTGTTTGGATAAGCAATTATTATAGGCCTCTCCTGTAAGCTTATAGAATCTATCATCAGACGAAATATTGGGCTCAGAGTTGTAAATGAGAATGATACGGCCCACGATGTTTTGACTTTTGTATATTTTATTGGAAAAATAAGTAAAATCATATATTTTAACTACGTAGTTCAACATTCAGGTATTTAACTTATAATTTCATAACCTGGGTGTTATTATTATTTTAATATTATAAATATAATGTAATATTACTAATTTTATGTTAATATAAATAAGGTAAATTAATATCTAAATGTTTATTAATCGTTATTTTCTACATTTAAAATTTATAGAGAGTATCATTTCAAATATTTTCGAAGGTATAATTTTGATGAAAACTGCATTGAAATTGCTCCTTCTCTTGCTGTTTCTTCCATTGAACCTTCGATTTAAGCATAATTTTTACTATTCATAACTTCGCAAATATGTGTTCAAAATAATAGTGTTGACTAGAAGTATAGAACATGATTCTCGTTTTAAAGAGGAAACCCCTGAAATGTTGAACACGAAGGGAGAATGAATAAATTTTTTTAAGAACCTTTACAAGGAAAAAAAAAAGAATAGAAAAGAAAAAGTTCAATTGCAATGGCCAATCCTCATCGAATAAGGTAAATCCACAAATGTAGTTCATTTTTTGTTTAAATGCATTGTAATGTCAAATCCAGTATATGGGTATGTTCAGCGTGATGTGAATGGTCTTTTTTGTTTTCGAGACCTAATTTTGGTAAATGTGACCTATTTGTATATTATGACATGATATTAGCTTCAAAGATTTAGGTCAAACGTGACCTAATTTGTGATAATATCTAATTCTTGGTATTATGTAACCTGATATTAGTGACCTAGGTATTGCAATTGTGACATATGTGTTTGCTGATTGTAGCCTACAGTTAGTGTTTGTGACCTATTTCTTGTTAATCATGTTTATGTTTGTGATTGATTGTGTATGTATGTAAAGGATTAAATTCGCAAAATCATTCACGGTGTTAGTTTTTGAGACATACTATTTGAGTTAAGTGTTCCGTCTTTGCGCATATGAAGAAGAATGAATATTCTGTGTTGTGACCTTAATTTTATGTTGATTTTTGGTTACATGTCTACTGTTCTTATTTTTGCAAGAATGAAAATACTGATTCCATAATATTTTTAATTCTCGAGAAATATTATTACAAAGTCTACTATAAATGTGATCACAAATATTTTGACGAAAATTCAATAATGTCGAAAATGAGATATTAACTGACACGTGTTTCTCATATTACATGCATTGCAATGAGATCTTTGTCCAATATCCAAACATGAGGCAATGTAGAATTCTATGTATATGTCATTGTAATTGCAACCTCTACATAACCTAGCCCCAACTCTAAATAAAAAAGTTAACTAGCTCTATGCAAGAATCTTCCACTAGAATAAAGTGTGACCTCCATATAGCAGGAAAAGATGTATAACTCCCATAACTGTTAAAACAATAGAGTTATATTAATTAACTTTTATTCAATATATCAGAATAATAGAACCAGTAATCAACATCATTGATCAGAAATATAACATCACAAAAAATCTGAAGGTTACAAATAGCAGCCTTAGTCTCAAATTGAATATAATATATATAAGAATGTCACAAATAACAACACTAGTCACAAATATGAAGGTCGTAAATATGAATGCTGAAGATAACGATACTAATCACAAATTTAATATAGTGTACATATAAGAAGGTCACAGATAATAGCACTGGTCATAATACAATAGAGAAGACCTTTCGGATTGTAACCATATTCTTGCAATAATAGCAATCCCTTATTCTTACCTTGATGAATACTGATGCAATTGAAATAAAAATTTGTAACAACTATATGATCAAAAAACAATTGGAATGAAGCTGGTGATTGTAGATGGGTGAACTAGTAAAATTGAAGATGACATTGTGACCTACTATGCGGAAATATAATGTTGAAGAACTATACTTGTCAATTTGTCGCCAATATGAATGACGATCTAAAATGAAAATATAGAACACCCACAATAAAATCATGTCCTACAACAAAAAGAGCCAAACGTAAAGCGAAGCAATTGAAGAAAAAAATTAATTTCTAAAAGCGGGCATGTACCATCTTTGGAAATCTTGACGCCACCAAGGTCGAGAACTGATGCCACCGGTTGCCTCCACTTCTTGTTGGGCTGGAATTTGTCCGAAGGAAAAGCAGAAGCTATGGAGAAAGAAGACAATTGTATGCAAAAGGTAAAACTTCTTCTGTAGGAGAAAAGAGAGGGTTTTGAGAAGAGTGTTGATTGAAACGGTGTGAATGCCATGGCAGCAGTGCTGGTTACTATGGCAGTTCAAGCAGAGTGATTTTGAGAATTGTTTGGATAAGCAATTATTATGGACCTTTCCTGTATGCCCATAGAATCTATCATCAGATGAAGTATTGGGCTCAGAGTTGTAAATGAGAATGATACGGCCCACGATGTTTTGACTTTTGTATATTTTATTGGAAAAATAAGTGAAATCATATATTTTAACTACGTAGTTCAACATTCAGGTATTTAACTTATAATTTCATAACTTGGTTGTTATTATTATTAATATTATAAATACAATGCAATATTACTAATTTTATGTTAAGGCAAATTAAATAAGTTAATATCTAAATGATTATTGACCTTTATCTTCTACATTTAAAATTGATAGAGAGAATCATTTCAAGTATTTTCGAATGTGAAATTTTGATGGAAATTGCATTGAAATTGCTCTCTCTTACTGTTTATTCTATTGAAACTTCGATTCAAGCATAATTTTTACTATTTGAAACTTTGCAAACATTTGTTCAAAATAATAGTGTTGACTAAAAGTATAGGATATGATTGTTGTTTTAATGAGGAAACCCCGAAAAGTTGAACACTAAGGGAAAAGAAAGAAAAATTTTCAAGAATTTTTACAAGGAAAAAAAAGAATAGAAAAGAAAAAGTTCAATTCCAATGGCAAATCCTCATAGAATAAGGTAAATCCACAAATATAATTCATTTTTTGTTTAAATGCATTGTAATGTCAAATCCAGTATATGGGTATGTTCAGTGAGATGTGAATGGTTTTTTTGTGACCTAATTTTGGTAAAATGTGACATATTTGTATATTATGACATGATATTAGCTTACAAAAATTTTGGTAAAATGTGACCTAATTTCTGATAATATCCAATTCTTGGTATTGTGTAACCTGATATTTGTGACCTAGGTATTCCAATTGTGATATATGTGTTTTCTTATTGTAGCCACAGTTAGTGTTTGTGACTCATTTTTTGTTAACCATGTTTAGGTTTGTGATTGATTGTGTTAGTACGTAAATGATTAAATTCACAAAATCATTCACGGTGTTAGTCATAAAGACATACTATCTGAGTTCGGTGTTCTGTGTTTGCGCATATGAAGGCGATTGAATATTCCGTGTTTGTGACCTTAATTTTATGTTGATTTTTGATGGCACGTCTAGTGTTCTTATTTACACAAGAATTGAAAAACACAATTCCATAATATTGTTAATTCCCGAGAAAAATTACTACAAAGTCTATATAATAAATTTGATCACAAATTTTTTGACCAAAATTCAATAATGTCGAGAAGGAGATTTTAACTAACACGTGTTTCTCATATTGCATGCATTGCAATGATATCTTTGTCCAATATCCGAACATGAGGCAATGTAGAATTCTATGTATATGTCATTGTAATTGCAACATCTACATAAGCTAGCCCCAACTCTAAAATAACAAAGTTAACTAGGTCCGTGGAAGAATCTTCAACTAGAATAAAGTGTAACCTCCATATAGAAGGGGAACATGCATAACTCTCATAACTGTTAAAACAATATAGTTATATTAATTAACTTTTATTCAATATATCAGAATAATAGAACCTATCACAAATCAACAACATTGATAAAAAATATGAACATCACAAAAAGTTTGAAGGTTACAAATAGCAGCCCTAGTCTCAAATTGAATATAATATATATAAGAATATCACAAATAACAACACCAGTCACAAAGATGAAGGTCATAAATATGAATGTTGAAGATAACGATACTGATCACAAAATTAATATAGTATACATATAAGGTCACAGATAATAGCGCCGGTCATAATACAGTAGAGAACATCTTTCGGATTGTGACTATATTCTTGCAATAATAGCAATCCCTTATTCTTACCTTGATGAGTACTAATGCAGTTGAAATAATAAACTATGTGATCATAAAACAATTGGAATGAAGCTGATGACGGTAGATGGGTAAACTAGTAAAATTGAAGATGACATTGTGACTTACTATGCGAAAATATAATGTTGAAGAACTATACTTGTCAATTTGTAGCCAATATGAATGACAATTCAAACTGAATATATAAAACACCCCCAACAAATTGGTAACCTACAGCAAAAAGTGCCAAACGTAAAGCGAAGCAATTAAAGTAGAAAATTAATTTCTAGAAGTGGGCATGTACCATCTTTGGCAATCTTGACGCCACCAAGCTCGAGAACTGATGCCACCGATTACCTCCACTTCTTGTTGGGTTGGAATTTGTCCGAAGGAAAATCAGAAGCTGTGGAGAAAGAAGACAATTGTATGCAAAAGGCAAAGCTTTTTTCTGTAAGAGAAAAGAGAGGGCTTTGAGAAGAGTGTCTATTGAAACAGTGTGAATGCCATGGCAACAACGCTGGTTGCTATGGTGGTTCAAGCAGAGAGATTTTGAGAACTATTTTGATAAGCAATTATTATGGGCCTCTCCTGTAAGCCCATAGAATCTATCATTAGATGAAGTATTGGGCTAAGAGTTGCAAATGAGAATGATACGGCCCACAATGTTTTGACTTTTGTATATTTATGGGAAAAATAAGTAAAATCATATATTTTAACTACGTTGTTCAACATCCAGGTATTTAACTTATAAGTTCATAACTTGGGTGTTATTATTATTTTAATATTATAGATATAATGCAATATTACTAGTTCTATGTTAATACAAATTAAATAATATAAATTAATATTTAAATGGATTTTAACCCTTATCTTCTACATTTAAAATTGATAGAGAGAAAATCATTTCAAATATTTTCAAAGGTGAAATTTTGATGGAAACTCCATTGAAATTGCTCATTCTCTTACTGTTTCGTCCATTGAAACTTCGTTTTAAGCATAAGTTTTACTATTCGAAACTTCACAAACCCGTGTTCAAAAAAATAGGGTTGACTAGAAATATAGGACATGATTCTCGTTCTAATGAGGAAACCCCAAAAAGTGAAACACGAAGGGAAAAGAAATAAGAATTTTCAAGAACCTTTACAAGAAAAGAAAAAGTTCGATTCCAATGGCGAATCCTCATCGAATAAGGTAAATCCTCAAATTAGTTCATTTTTTGTTCAAATGCATTGTAATGTCAAATTCAATATATGGGTATGTTCGGTGAGATGTGAATGTTTTTTTTTTTTTTTTTGTCACCTAATTTTGGTAAAATGTGACCTATTTGTATATTATGACATGATATTAGGTTACAAAAATTTTGGTAAAATGTGACCTAATTTCTGATAATATCTAATTCTTGGTATTATGTAACCTGATATTAGTGACCTAGGTATTGCAATTGTGATATACGTGTTTACTGATTGTAGCCACAGTTAGTGATTATGACCTATGTTTTGTTAATCATATTTAGATTTGTGATTGATTTTGTATGTATGTAAAGGATTAAATTCACAAAATCATTCACGGTGTTAGTTTTTGAGACATACAATTTGAGTTGGGTGTTATGTGTTTGCGCATATGAAGGAGATTGAATATTCGATGTTTCTTACCTTAATTTTATGTTGATATTTGGTTGCGTGTCTATTGTTCTTATTTATGCAAGAATGGAAATACACGATTCCATAATATTGTTAATTCTTAATAAATATTACTACAAAGTCTACAATAAATGTGATCGCAAATTTTTTGACCAGAATTCAATAATGTCTAGAAGAAAATATTAACTAACACGTGTTTCTCATATTACATGCATTGCAATGAGATCTTTGTCTAACATCCGAACATGAGGCAATGTAGAATTCTATGTATATGCCATTGTAATTGCAACCTCTACATAACCTACCCCCACTCTAAAACAACAAAGTTAACTAGCTCTACGCAAGAATCTTCCACTTGAATAAAGTGTGACTTCCATATAGCAGGAAAACATGCATAACTCTCATAAGTGTTAAAACAATATAGTTATGTTAATTAACTTTTATTCAATATATCAGAATAATAGAACCAGTCACAAATCAATATCATTGATCAAAAATATGATCATCACAAAAAATCTAAAGGTTACAAATTACAGCCCCAGTCACAAATAACAACACTAGTCACAAAGATGAAGGTCATAAATATGAATGCTGAAGATAACGATACTGATCACAAATTTAACATAGTATACATATAAGAAGGTCACAGATAATAGCACCGGTCATAATACAGTGGAGAACACCTTTCAGATTGTGACTATATTCTTGTAATAATAGAAATCCCTTATTCTTACCTTGATGAATGGTAATGCAGTTGAAATAAAAAATTTGTCACAACTATGTGATCAAAAAACAATTGGAATGAAGCTGATGATTGTAGATGGGTGAACTAGTAAAATTGAAGATGACATTGTGACTTACTATGCAGAGATATAATGTTGAAGAACTATACTTGTCAATTTGTGGCCAATATGAATGATGATTCAAACTGAAAATATAAAACACCCAAAACGAATTCATGTCCTATAGCAAAAGGAGCCAAACGTAAAGCAAAGAATTTGAAAAAAAAAATTAATTTCTAGAAATGGGCATGTACCATCTTTGGCAATCTTGACCCCACCAAGCTCGAGAATTGATGCCACCTGTTGTCTCCACTTCTTGTTGGGCTGGAATTTGTTGGAAGGAAAAGCAGAAGCTGTGAGAAAGAAGACAATTGTGTACAAAAGGCAAATCTTTTTCTGTAAGAGAAAAGATAGGGCTTTGAGAAGAGTGTCGATTGAAACAGTGTGAATGCCATGGCAACAGAGCTGGTTGTTGTGGTGGCTCAAGCAAAGAGATTTTGAGAATTGTTTGGATAAGCAATTATTATGGGCCTCTTCTATAAACTCATAGAATTAATCATCAGATGAATTATTGGGCTCAGAATTGTAAATGAGAATGATACGACCCACGATGTTTTGACTTTTGTATATTTTATTGGAAAAATAAGTAAAATCATATATTTTGACTACGTAGTTCCACATTCAGGTATTTAACTTATAAGTTCATAGTCTGGGTGTTATTATTATTTTAATATTATAAATATAATGCAATATTACTAATATTATGTTAATACAAATTAAATAAGGTAAATTAATATCTAAATGGTTATTAACCTTTATCTTCTACATTTAAAACTGATAGAGAGAAAATTATTTCAAACACTTTCAAACTGATAGGGAGAAAATTATTTCAAACTGATAGGAAAATATTTTCTTTAGGGAAATGTGATTTTTATTTTCTGGGTAATTCTCTCTATCATCAATCTTCTTTCTCTCATTTACCCACTAATAAAAAAATTGATAAATATAGTATTTTCTAGGTTGAAAAATAAATCTATCAAACACATTTAATTAATAATTTTTATACAAATAATTTCTAGGCAATGTAATATCAATGAACATACCTCCTCCACAAGATCCCCAGCGATACCTCTAACAACTTCGCAGAGGTTGTTCTCAGTAAATGAATTGCTGATCCAAAAACTCATGTCCTTGTAACATGGAGGGTACTGTAAAAACATAAAAATATTTGAGTTTCTATACAAAAGTCACAAGTGCTACTTCTATAGAACTAGAAACAAAGCAATTTTTTTGAAACAGGAGTGTAAAAACAACATTCAGTACAAAGAACTTTGTACAGCCATATTTAGGCAAGAAACGGGATAGAGAATTAAAACGTGCGCTTGTGAGGTCCAACTCCCACTAAAAATTGCATTCTTTGAATAGATAGTTATGCAAGCCTAAACATATTTGTGAAATACGTCATGTCATACCTTTGAAAATGCGTATCTAGTTTTTATTTTAGGTTAATTTCTTCTGTTTTTCCTTTTTTTCTTATTGAACATACTATTTCAAGTTGAAAATTGAACCTGCCTCTGCAGTATAAACACACAGGTAAATCTTTTGCCAACAAATAAAGTAATAGCACAATATCAGTTCGTCCCTGTCCATTTCATCAAAGAAAATTTAAGATGGAGCAGTGAAAAGTCATCTCAAAATTAAACCACAAGCTTCATACTCTAGTTTTTTCTTAATGATAAAATATTGCACTGCAAATTTATGTATTGCTTCCATGGTTCATAATTCTCTATGGCATAAATCCGATTTGAATCTCTGAACTGTTCATTTTTCAATCTCTCACACCTTCCATCTGAATATTACACACAGGACAGCATCGAAGAAAAAATACAACTTGAGCATTGAAATTAGACAGAAAAACATGATTGTCAGATATTTATACAAACCTGATGGAACACAGGGTAATGAGTTGAATCAATAGAGTCTCTGCGGTATACATCTCCAGTTACAAGGAAATGAGTGTGCCCTCCTCTCAGTAACTCAGCTTGATGAGCACTAGTATGGCACCTCAAGACAGTTTCAGAATCCACATAATATGTATCATCATAACTCCTGCTCACATGATCAGCAGGTACCAATACATCATCAAAGTTCTGCAAGAACAAGATCGACTATCTAAATACAGCAATCAACCAACAAAATGAAAAGACCAATGTGGCAGTACAAGATTATCAAGCTTTAGCATGAAGCTGAAGAATAAGAATATAATTGTCTCAGTAATTCCAGATTTGGTGCTTCCACGGACAGTATATCATTTGATTCGGTAATTCTTTAGGTTCTCACAAGGTCTCTAGAGTTAAATCATTTATTTCAATTAATTGCATTTGGAAGTGAATATACAATATCTTTGAATCTTTGATCCCTAGGTCATATTTGCATCAAGTTATAAGTCCCTCTAGGCGTTCTTAGAAATAAAGAGATGAAGTCCAGTTATCATGACTTGGAAAATGTTTACTCAGTCCCCAAGACTCTTTGGCTCACAAGCAAAGTCATATTGGAGATTTTGTGTCCCCTAGCTTCTATAAGTCTAATACATGGTGCTCAAGTCAAAGGACTTATTGTTATTTCATGGCGTGTCCTCATCTAAATATCCTCCCAGCTCACCACCTCTTCTATACTAGCATTAATTAAGAACCAAGAAAAAAAAAATAGCAAAATCAACTAAACCTTTGGAGTTTTTTCCTTTTATCATTAATTGTGGACCAATTGACGTACCCCACTAAAATAGAAATAATATATTAAATAAGAAAAAGGTAAACTTTCACAGGGGAGAAAATACCAAACATTTGATGACCACTATTAAAATAAATCATAGCTAGGAGCATTGCGAGTTCATATGACATGTTAATTACGAAGGAGAAAAGCAAGCTTCAATTTCCTTTATGCAAGCTATAAATTCCTTTATGGACCAATTAACCTACAGCAATATTCGAAACTATTGGGCACAAATCATCAAACTTGTCAAATTTGTTGGGATAATTTGTGTCAAAATAGTCATAGATCGCATTCTTCAGGATGCCAAGGGGATGCTGATCCCTCCTGTGAAGCTGCATTCCAAGCTTTGAGAATATTGAATCAGGAACATTGTTTGTTGGGTAATCTCTTACTATTTCTGCAAATTTAATCATCCGAAGTTCCATAAGTTGACGAGCAACGATTCGAGAAATATGGCATGATCACACAACCCATTAAATAAATGGGAACAAATATCAATATATGAAAAAATCTACTCCATTCTTGCCAGCCCCCCACATACAGCCCATGCATAAATTGGAAAAATCTCAACACAAGAAAGCAAAACCTTCCATTGAGCCATAATCAATCTGCAAATACACAGAACACATATCCTAGAATAAAAGGTGCTCATTTTCTTTCGCTTCTGTTCCACTCACTTCAAAATAACAAATTGTAATGCTATTTGTAACCGGTGCCTACCCATCATCATCCATGTGGCAGTAAGGTAACTGCCACGTTTTTCTTGGGATGCATTTCTTTTGATGCATAAAATTGAGGCCCAATTAAATGGTCTAAAAACGGGAACCCAATTAGGAAGTTTGAAGGATGGGCCCAACAGAGACCATGAAAAGTCCTAAAACAGTACCCGGAAACAAGATTATTAACGGAGGCCCAATATCACACAAGCTGATAAGTTGTTCAGAATCAGGGTGATCCTTATCGTCCAAGCTT
>CAIGRP010027189.1:0-10422 GCA_903798385.1 Fraxinus cuspidata | reverse complement strand
CTTTACGAAATTCAAACAAATACATCGTCAACCGAGGTCAAACCTACTAGTAGAGGTATGCTTTGTAACGATGCTATAAATTTATGCGATATTAAAAAGCACCAATTAATGACAATTTAGAAATTATAGCAATGTCATTTCATTTCCTTTTGATCTGTGATTTGTTAAAAAAAAAAAAAACAAAAGATATATTTGTGCCACAATCTATTACATTGATAAGTTATGGATCATGCATAAAAATCGTTGCATTTAAAGTTATTGAATTTTGACACAATGTACAAAGTATTTTAAATGTTAACAGGCCAAAAAAGGTTTGTTTCACTTTTCGTAATGCTAACACTGACACTAAGGTTATTAAAAATTGATTAACCAATTCCTTCCGAATTTGGATGTGAAGCTTTTTCAAGTGTGTTGTACGTATCGTACTTTTAATTTAATTTTGCAAGATGACCTTAGGTAGATTACACCATAGTTGACAGAAATTAGACAGGTTATTGCTTTTATTTACATATCTTCATCTTGTAAACAAACATTTGCTAGTATATAGACAGATTCTAACTTATCTGATAGGATATGAAACCCTCTAATATAATTTATTTTTTTACAAGTGTAATAATATTTTAATATTTAAATAATTAACGCTTTTATATTAAAAAGAAGACTTTATGCAATTCAAAAGATAGAGTAGCAAAATAAAATTTCTTTCAGAACCCAAGAGATTAGGCTAGCATTAGATTTAATCTTGTCACATTTTGAGATGTAAAATTAGTAATCAAACAACTAAAATCAAGTTTTTTCAACATATTTTTTTAAATAGAAATAATAACCAATCCATTCAATATCTCTCACAATATGGCTGATCGAAAATAAGACTTAATCAACTTCAACTTCAAAAAACTTCTTTCCATAGAGGCAACTATGACATGAATAGTCAATACTATTCTATAAATAACCCAAATATTTGCAAAACAATGGTTCATTCTCTTAATGTAATTCAACATATCAATTGCTCCAATAATTTGTGTAGGTATCACTTCCCTTAAAAACTTTCAACTCAGAAAAAAATTCTACCCATCAATATTAGAAATCATATTATGCTTCAAATAATTTTCAAGGTTAATGCAAAAACACTTCAAACTATCATCATCAATAGATTTAATTCTTTTCAAATCTAATAAAAATCAAAAGATATCATCATATTTTTGAAATTGCTCAAATATATTTTGAAATAATGATAGAGCTTGATCTACCATATATATATATATATATGAAATAATTGATCTTAAAAAATTCTTCAGCTGTTTGCGTAATCTCTTCGGAAGAAGCCTCATCAAACTACTTTCTATGTACAACCCATTTTTCACGAAATATCGGTTATCGGTTCAATTTCTAATTCACTTGTAATTTCTTAGCATCAATCATGGCTGATTCAAACCCATATCCTCTATAACTTTCGAAAAATGACATAAGCCATTTTAAATGGTCTATAGCAACATCAATAAGCATGTCTTCTATTTGAAAAGGTTTGCCTACTCTATTAATATTATTCAACACTTTGTATCAAATAATAATCCTAAGTAAAAATTCAGAATTCTCAATTTCATATGTTGCAAAAACACTCCACCTCACTTTTTGGCTTATGATCATCAACATTTGCCAATTGAAGTAGAGTTTTTTTTATTATATGTGGAACTTGAAATTTTATTGCTCTAACAATTTCAACATGATTTTCCCAATGAGTTAAGGATAAGACCATTTATATTATCTTTGAATTTTTTTCACAATTTATTAGATCACGAAAATAAAGTGTATATACATATTTGCACTATCCTAAAGAAAGATTTAACTTTCAAACAACAAGTGGTTATATCACAAAGTTTAAGATTAAGACCATGACACAATGACGGTAGAATGCTCTAGAATTTACTTGTAATAGTCTATTTTGAACTCGTTTATGTTTTATTTCATGTTAGCAGTGTTATCATAGCCTTGACCTCTTATATCATCAATATCAAATTTTAGATTATTCAAAGTATCTTAGGGATGACAAAAAAACTCACCGGTTCGGACAGCTAAAGCTCGGGTCGAGCCCCAATTTGGGGCTTCGGCTTGAGCCCAGTCCTACCCGACCCATGGCTTGTCACCGGCCCGTGATTAAGTAATATAAAAAAAATTAAAAATTAAAATATACAGTTACCTGCATTGCAGTCATCTGTCTTTTTAAATGTTTTTATTTTTTATTTTTTTTAGTTTAAATATTTTTTTTAAATATTAATATTTAGTTATTATTTAAAACACATATAAATTGCACAAATTTTAAATACTTTATAAAAAAAATCATAGATTTATAACGAATTAAAAAAAAAAAACACGAGCCGGCTCGACCCGCTAAAGCTTAGGGTGAGCCTCATTTTTTTGGCCGAGCTTTTGCTCTGCTCGGGCCCAAAAAAGCTCGGATCTGTTTTGCTTGAACCAAGCCCGAGTTTTGAGTTTCGGCTCGTGGCTAGACTCGGCTCGTTGACATGGTTAAAGTATCCACAAGTTCATCAACAAGTTCCTTACTAGATGTATCATCCACAAATAAAAATCATATAAAAAATTCTTCAACTTTCTTTGGATTTGCTGAAATATCTACACACCTTAATACTATAGACTTTTGATCTTCGTGACTTGAATCTGGAGTGCAATCAAGTATAACAGAAAAATATTTAGAATATTTGAGTTTCTCAATGATTATTTTTTTTATCACACCTGCTAGCATAAATGTCAACTCATTCAAAAATTTTTATCTTAGATAATGATAATGAATCTTTTTATTTTGGATTCGACGAACGTGCTCTTGCATTACATGATCAAATTCAACAATCATTTGAATTATGCTTAAGATGATACCATTATTTTCTTCATATATCTTTTCATTATTTCCAAAAAATGCTAAATCATTTAGCAAGTGTTCTCACTACAGATATTATTCTTAGAAATACTTGTCTCTAGTACTCCCTATCTCCGTTGATTTATTCTTGTATGGTTTCATAAATCGTTTTACTCTTTTCAAATATTAATTCCATTTCAATCCATCTACACATATTATAGATGTGGTCACAACTTCACGCGTTATAAGTTTTTTTATCAATACTTTTCCAATCATTTACACCATTATGTGCCAATTGAGTTATGATCCCATCATTCTTAAATAACTAACAAAAAAAGCAAAATAATTTATCCAATCTTTTTTAATATATCAATCAATTTCTGTCATGTTTCTCTTCATTATGTAATCGTCGAACATAATGTGTAGATGAGAAGTGTCGATTTGCTACATCTTTCGGAATAATCATATCATTTCTCTTATAGGACCTTTCATTACAATTAAATCTCTTAAGTTCGTTTTCATATTTCCTCAATTCGCTGGATCAATAAGGTCAAGTGAAAATTGTCATTATATCTGTCAGTAGATATCTCTTCATTCACCAGACAATGTTGTTCTTCAATTGTATTATCTTTGTTATCATTCTCATTAAACTCTTCTTTAATAACTACCTCTTCGTTATGCGTTCGTTTACTACTACTAAAAAATTTATCGAGTTCCCTCTTGAGTTTTTAATTAATCGTTCAACATTTTCTTTCATTTTTCTTTTGGCACATCAAGATTCAAATTTTCTTGTAAACATAATTATAAGCAAAGAGTAGTAGAACCTGATTGATAAGTTTGAATTAAAAATTCCCATACTTCTTCAAAAGAAAGATTCAACAATAAAAAATAACCTACAAATATGTAGCTACGGATGATAAGAAAATATGTAGGCCCACATCAAATCACAAAAATAATTCAATAAAATGTACTTTAAAATAAAATTATAGGATCTATTGGATCCTATAAATTTTAAATAAGTATTTAAGGCAAAAAGAATATTATATGATCACTGCATCATTCTGTACTTTCTGCATAGTGATTGTTGAATAACAATCTCCATCTAAAGCAATGGATTGTTTGAGAAATAATTTATAGGATCCAATAGGTCCAATACTTTAAAATAATTTACAGGATCCAATAAATCCATTAAAATAAAATTTTTACGACGCACCATTGAGCTTGGGAAATTAAAAGCCGAAAAATGAGGAAATGGTAAAGAATAAGGAATATGTGAATTGTGAAGCAATTAATTCAATTATTCAACTTCTAAAGATTGCTATCCAAGAAGGAGATGAAGCAAGAATTACCTCAGCAGACAACAAGATCATGTCTCTGCCTTTAACTTCTCTGCAAAAAAAAGATAGCCCACACGTTCTGGTTGATAGCCTGCATGGCCACTTTTAAAACCTGGCAAATCGAATTCGAGACACAAAAATAGACTGACGAAAAGATGAACGAATACTTCAGATTTCCGGCGAAAGATTAACGAAAAATATGAATCGTCGCAGAGGGAATAGAGATAATTTTTTGGTGAAGAATGGAAATGACTACCAATTGGAGGTTGGAGAAAAAAGACATTTCTTCATTTCCTCTATTTTAATTGCACATTTTTTTAAGGAAATTGAGTGGTTATAGATAAGGGCGGTATTGGGCCTCCTTTTTGAGGCCCCTTGAAATCTAAGGCCCAAGGAATGACCTAGTATGCCTTGGGCTAGGGCCAACCCTGCAATGGACATTGCTATGATGCAACTATTATTAATTTTTATAATGGTATATATTCATATGGTTAGATGATTATTTGAATTTTAATGATTGGTTAACTACTTCTGAGATCATGAGATTTTTTACGGTTTCCTTTGATGTCCGCAGACATATATGCTATTTTAGCTTATTTTTTTAAAATTGCAAAAAAAAAATAGTAAATATACACGGTTCATTTTTGAGTGACATTATTGCTATCATGGAGATGTAATTTTGGAAAATATTGTAAGGACTTGTCCATGTTACATCCAATAGCTGCGGTCATGGGTCCTTGTATTAACTTATAGTTGTAAATGTATTATCGAAAAAATTCTTCTCATTTAACATTTGATATCCTTATTACATATTTTCATATAAAAAATACTTTGTGCAATTTATATTTTTAATATGCTATAAATTCGATAGAAATAATGATACAACACCACCACCTTCTACAGCTTCGACATTTTCTAATGACGATATATGAACCTATTAATGTACGATTACTGCAGGATTCATCATATTATGTTTCTTCGTCATGGACTCTTGCTTATTGGACCACTTACATTTATTTGATCTAATTGGGCTTGTATTGTTAGTGGGCTAGCTCAAAGCCCTTGTTGTTTGGGTCTATATGCTATCTCCGCATTTGGAAAGCATTGATGAATTGAACTAGGGCGTACAGCTAATCTTCTTCCCTCATCTTCTCGGTTCTTCTTCTTCTTCTTGTGTTCCATTCTCCTGTTGTCTTCTTTCTTCTATTGTCTGGTATTCTTCTTCTCTCCTGTTTCTCCTGCTGAATTCCTCATCTTCTTGGTATTTCTTCTCTTCTTCTGCCGTGTTCTTCTTCTCATCTTCTCATCTTCTTCTATGAATCTGTCTTCCACTCTCTCTGTCCTTCTTCTTAACAGTTGAGGTACTGTGATCCCCCTTCTCTTGTTTTTCTAAATCTGCTTCTCTTCTTTATTTCTTTCATTTCTAAATTGAATCTCTCTTGTCTTACTTCTCTTAATCTGTCTCCATCTTCTCTGTCTCTTCTTACTCTGCTGATCTTTCTCTTTCTGTTTTATATTTGTTCACATTGTAATGGAACTTATCAATCAATGAAATACAATTTATATTTTGTCGTTTCTGTGTAATTCCAGTCAATTAATGAAGTTCCAGCTTGGGTTATTGATTCCCAGCTGATTATGTTCAATTTTGTTTTCATTTTGATTGAAATTTAGTTGGTTTTGGTTGAACTTTGGCTCCAAACATAACAAATGGTATTAGAGCAGCAACGTGATCTGGGTATGGTTGAAACTAGGAGCAATTCAAATGAAGATCATCTGAAAATGTTAGACATGAAAGTGTTAGATGTAGGTGTGGTTACAAAATCATGGGAGGAAAAGTTGGAAGTTGTATGTACCAAGCAAGACATGATGGAGCAATTGATGATGGAAATGAATATTAAATATGAACCTATGGTGTCTATGATGGGTGAAATGATTTGGAGTAGGGCAAACCACAAGGAGAAACAAGTTGAGGTTTATGGTACTCCGTCTCAAATCAGTAGTGGTAGTCCTATGGAAGGTGACCTTCACTTTGGAAATACACTAGAAGCTAGAGAGGTTAGGATGAATACCAAATTACCAAAAATAGATTTTCCTTATTTTGGAGGAGAATGCCCTAGAGAATAGTTGAGGGAAGCCCAAAAATATTTCCAGATACATCAAGTAGCTAATGAAATGAGGGTGGGAATAGTTGAGATGTATTTGAAGGGGAAAGCGTTTCAACCATCCCAATGCTGATTGGGACATGTTTTCAATTGAGGTTTGTAGACGATTTACTAAAAATAAAGATGAGGAAGAAGACATGGAAATGGAAACTGATGAAATTGGAGATCCGACTTTTAGCAATGGTAATCATCCTGAAAACGAGGCTACAGTTATTAATGCTCCGAAGGTCGAAGGGAAACGAAGTGGGGATGTGGTTTTTTTTCTAGGGAAACTCCACTTGAACGACTACTAGAATGCAATGGAGATGAAGTTCTAAAGGCCAAAGGTAATGCCAAGGTCCAGAAGTTCACATAGTGGGCTCTTAAATGTACAAGTGTCCACTCTCATTGCCAGGAAAATAGAGATGAAGTGGGCTGCAACTCTGCTACCGCAATTCAGCTACATCTATCTGCTTTTCAGGAAATTGTAGATCTTGCTAGAAACCATCTTACAAGGAAAGATTTTACTGAAATAATTGATGCAGAATGCTTCCGTTCTGCACTCTTCGTTAGTTCGATTGATCATGATTGAGCATTTGGTATATCAGCCACTTCTATCCAAAGGTTGTTGGGCATGCTAGTTGAAGGTGGGGCAAATAATGTCAACCAAGCATATGTCGCTTTGTACTACTTGCTTAATCCAAGGATGGTGAAGAGAATGAGGCAATGGCTAACAACATATAAAGAAGACATTCCATTTTTGAACCTTTAGGACAATGTTAATTTAAGGGGAAGGGATGTTATTGACTCTTGCTTATTGGACCACTTACCTTTATTTGATCTAATAGGGTTTGTATTGTTACTGGGGCTAGCCCAAAGCCCTTGTTGTTTGGNGGCAATGGCTAACAACATATAAAGAAGACATTCCATTTTTGAACCTTTAGGACAATGTTAATTTAAGGGGAAGGGATGTTATTGACTCTTGCTTATTGGACCACTTACCTTTATTTGATCTAATAGGGTTTGTATTGTTACTGGGGCTAGCCCAAAGCCCTTGTTGTTTGGGTCTATAGGTAGTGGTATCTCTGCATTTGGAAAGGCATCGATGAATTGAACTAGGGTGTGCAGCTAGTCTTCTTCCATCTTCTTCTTCTTATTCTTCTTGTTGTGTTCCATCTTCCTGCTGTCTTCCTTCTTCTACTGTCTGGTATTTTTCTTCTCCCCTATTTCTCCTCTAAATTTCTCCTCTTCTAGGTACTTCTTCTACTCTTCTTCTATGAATCTGTCTTTCACTCTCTCTGTCCTTCTTCTTAACAGTTGAGGTACTGTGATCCCTCTTCTCTTGTTTTTCTAAATCCGCTTCTCTTCTTTATTTTTTTCATTTCTAAATCTGAATCTCTCGTCTTACTTCTTTGAATCTGTCTCCATCTTCTCTGTCTCTTCTTACTTTGCTAATCACTCTCTTTTTGTTTTATATTTGTTTACACTGTAATAGAACTTACCAATCAATGAAATGCAATTTACATTTTGTTGTTTCTGTGTAATTCCAGGCAATTAATGAAGTTCCAACTTGGGTTATTGATTCCCAGCTTATAATTAATTGTGTTTTAATTTTGATTGAAGTTTAGTTGGTTTTGGTTGAAATATTTTTGATCTTCTAGAATGGTATTGAATAAATGAATAAAATATCTGTTATTACCTTTGATGACATGTAATCAACTTAATCTTCTAGTGTCAACTATAGAATTATAGCTCACGTTCGGTACATGTGGTAGGGTCTTATCAAAAAAGAAAAAAAAAATAGCAAGTTGAAAGTAGATATATTTAAGGCTATGTTTGATAGCCACTTTTTCCATGTAAATTGGAATTCTAATTCCATTTCCACCCTTAAATTGGTGTTTGATAGGTAAAATTTGGCATGGAAAATAAATTCACACCCCCCATCCACGCGCCTATTTTCCACGAATTGGAGGAATTGCTTTTCCCAATTTTTTGGTGGGAAAAACAATTCCAGATTCTGGCCGTCTTTTTTTTCTTTTTTTTTTGGCAATGAAAATAAATTTCATAACCAATTATTAAAAAAAATCACTTTAATGGACAATTTTCATATAAAATGAAGACAAACGAACACTAAACATTGATGAAAAAATGGTAAAAAAATAGTTTAATGGCAACAAATTTCATAACCAATTGTAAAAAAAAAAAATCACTTTAATGGATAATTTTCATGTAAAATAAAGCCAAACGTAAACAAAAATATCCAAAATTTCAAAATTTTTCCAAGTGAAAAATTTTACCAATCAAACACATTTAATTAACAATTCCCTCGAAAACAAGTTCTAGACAATTAATTTCCCTGGAATTCATTTTCTTTCCACACATTTTCCACACTTGCAATCAAACGGACCCTAAGATTCTAATGTGCTTTGAGGATTGACAAGATGTGTATTATCGAATACAAGACAAAATGGATAATGTAATTGCTAAATATTTTTATCAATTATAATCTTTACGATTTTTTTGGTACACTAAAGTTTAGATTTATCATTATACATTGACATTTTATTTTTTTTAAAGAAAAAATTCACGACATATTTATTTATAGTCAATTTTAACTCCATTTACGTATTGAAGTAGATCACAAGCGTAGATAAACGAGGAAGTTTTACAATTTTATAATTCTTTTGACAAAATAGAATTTTTTTTTTATGTTCACCATTTTCTAAAAATCACTTCTTTATTATACTTCGAAGGAGTGAAACGACATTTTTAGTTTTAAAAAAGACACAAGTGGCTTGAGAGCCCAATCAAAGAGCAAGTTGATGGGACGAGTTGAGCCACATTTTGTGAAGTGGGCCAGCTCATGCTCGACTAGTCCCATTTACAAGCATGAGCTAGCTTGTTATGTGAGCCAAGCTGAGCCAAAAGGTGGGTGAGTTGAGCGGCTTGGCTCCATCCATGTAATACCCCTAGGCATGTATATCTTTGAATGATTTTGCTACTTGTACATTAAAATTGTATATAAAGAGTTACATAATATGATGTATAGGAAAAAAAATAGTTGAAAAATTGACTGTATTTTTAACTGACTAATGATAGAGCGTTGTTATATGATATTATGTAACTCAAGAACCATCTTTGAGTACTTATGTTTATTTGTCTTCTGCATTGGATTAGGACATAAAAGATGTATTGTTTCACCGAAAAGCTTGTTCTATTTGAATAAGTTTTGGGCAAAAAGAGAGTAATGATAAACGGTGATTTAAATTTTAGACTTTGAAAATTGGTAAATGACTATTAGTCCCTATTTGGGTCTATTTTTCAGAATAAAATTTGTAAAACTTAAATTTTTTTTTTTTTTAAATGGTGCTCAAAGTATAGGCAAAATTTTAAGTTTGAACTTTAAGCCCCTGTTTGGGTTAGAATTAAAATCTGATTTTAATCTAAGTCAAAGTCAAACAATCAATATTAATCATATATTTCATGGATTCCACAACTTTTCAACCACACATTTCAAAAACTTTTATCACAATATACTAAAAATCTAATTTTCATATCTACCAAATACCTTCTAAACAGTTCAATTAGTCTTTTTTCCCTTTTTCTATTATATATTTAAACTTTGATTTCGAAAAAATAATTCAAACTTAGCCCTTGTTTGAGCTACATCTACATTTTTTTTCTCCACTTTTTAATCACGTATTTTTTAATAAAATAATATTACACGTAAATATGAAACTTTTTCTTCTTTTTTTATCACATATTTTTTAAAAAAATTACTATTTCAAAAAATATATATTATTTTCCAAAACATATTTTAATGGAGCCCAATCATTGGTTCAATTTTAAGTTATTTATCACGTCAAAGATTTTTACAAATTATTTATTGAAAAAGTATGACAACCAAAAACTCTTTATAAATTATTCGAAAAACCCGCAGTCTTTGTGGAGTCGGTTGTTCTTTTTTCCACCAACACACAATAAATTAATTAGAAAATTAAAAATATATTTACATACACAATTAGGGATGGCAAAAATACGCCCCGCCCCGCCCCGCCCCGATTGGAGAGAA
>CAIGRP010027171.1:0-10557 GCA_903798385.1 Fraxinus cuspidata | reverse complement strand
ATTTATAGAGAACATGTAGGGGATGTCCAAACTCTCGTAGTAGAGTTGTTGATAAAGTAGAATATAAAAAAAGTCGAGTCCAAAACAAATTTCAACTCCGTATGAGCTTTCAAAATAGAACTTTAACTTGACATATGACTCCAATAACATTCCAAACTGAATTCTTATTTATGTGCACTTCAATTAGAATTCTTTAATTATTTCAACAAGGAATTCGGGTTATACCCAAATTCTAACAATCTCCACCTTGACACGAATTCCAATGCAACGAACAAAACTCCAAAAAATTTCACCCGAAGAAGAAATCTCGTATGTAAGGAATGAACCGACTCTTCAACAATAACCAAATCTGATTTCTTCAACCAAATACAAAATACTTCACATCTTCCAATGAATCCAAACACTACTCATTAGAATTATCTAGGATTCTCAAAAAATCATAACGATTTTAAAATTCACCAAATTGGACTATAACACACCCCAAAGCATAATCAACCACAAATGCTTTTAAAGAAGGTCATTTGCAAGATTGTACACTTTCTACTACACTGAAAACATGCTCAACAAAATCAGCATCCACATACCTTTTACCACTGGGTCGTTCCCTAGTAATTGAATACAATGGCACCGCAAATGATGGTGACAAAGTAGCATTATCCATATTTTCTGAACTCAACTAAGCAATATTCTTCAAATCCGACCCTTTTCGAGCTCGTAAAGGTATTGTACCAAATTGAATATCCACTACGGTATTGAACATGTGCTGATTGACTTTTCTAGATTCTACACAACCCTGTAAAATGTATAATTGAGACCTTTTATGTCCCTCTAATACAACCTGGCACACTTACAAACTTTCAAAACTCCACCTCCACCTAAAAACTCATAACCTTTTGAATCAAGGATTGACAACAAGATGAGATTCTTCTTCAAATCTGGAACATGTCGAACCTGATCAAGTATTCTAATTGTCCCATCCAATAGCTTCTATCTGACCGTACCAATTCTAACAACCCGACAAGGCGTTTCGTCTTCCATAACCACGACACCTTTGGAAACGGTTTCATATGTAGTAAACAAATCCTTATTAGGACACTTATGAAACACACACGCTAAATCCAGAATTCAATTCTCCTCTGGTTTAGACTCGATGTCAGAAAAGCCAAGAGATCTTCCTCATTTACAATTTTCTTTGCGAGGGCTACTTCACTTGAAGTCTCTATTTGCTTCCCATATCGACTTGCATCCAACCTTTCTTTATTCTGGATTTTGTAGCAATCATTCTTTAAGGGCCCCTTTTTCTTACAGAAGTTACAAATCTTATTGTTGAACTTAGATTTTGATGCGCCCCTTTCAGAACCAGTATGAGCAACCAAGCATTTTCCATCTCTGACCTCAGAAACCAGATGCTTCATCTTCTCTTTTGAATACAAAGTATCATATACCTCCACTATGGTGAGAGTATCACGACTATACAAAATCGTGTCTCTAAATAAAGAAAATGAAGTAGGCAACGAACACAATAAGATCAAGGTCAAATAATATTCATCATACTCTACTTCCAAAGTTTCTAAGTCGGCGACAATCTCTTTAAATACAGTCCGGTGATCTTCTAATGATCCTCCTTCTGCCATTCAATGAGAGTATTAACACTGCTTGAGGTTCAACTTGCTTGTTAAACTTGTAGTCATACACAATTGCTCCAACTTCAACTATAGAGAAGCTGCTGAAACCTTTTTCAAAACATCCTAAAGAATGATATTCGATAGATGCAGATGAATGTGAGAAACTATCTTCTTATCCTTCTGTAATTTCTCCTCCGCGGTTAAAGTTGCGGGTATCTAGTAAATTCCCAGAATGTCATACTTCATGGAAGCCATCACGAATAAAAATAACCTCAAACAAATCAAACCATACGCTCTTGCGGAACTGCTGATCCTAGGCTTTGATACCAATTGTTGGGAATTCAAGGTTCACGTATCGCTCTGATACCACTTGTTGTATAACAACCAAAATATATCTTGTTGACGTTGAAAATTGTATGAACAAGATTCAAGCCAACTTAAAATGGAAATAAGAGTTTTATTGATAACGACTTGCAAATTATAATTATAACTACAAGTGTTTATTCTTTTTCCTCAAGAAGATATTTGAAATATCAAGTGTTTAAAGTTTTTTCTCTTCTTTTTTCTAAGAATCCCATCCTTCATTTTATAGGGAAGGATTAACATGCATTAATCATTTTTTTGTCTTATCAGCTACAGTATCGAGCCGAGAAAGTACATCATTGGCATGTTTGAATTGGTTACTGAGCTGGGCTCTGTAAGGTCATTATGAGTTAACCTTACATGTGATCCTCGACAATTAATGAACTAATTAGGGAATGAAACTAAGGCATTTGATTGGTGGAATTGGTAGGCGCTGATGTATGACCTTCCAAATCTCACCTGTGATTGACTATTTGTACAATGTGTAAGGAATCTCCAATCATTATGTCCTCTCGAACCTCGACAATAGTTAATACGAGCTTATCTCAAATGTCTAAGCTTAAATTAGAATGAGCTTAATGCGTACAACAAATTGTACTTAACGACCTCGGAGGTCGGATGTCAATTATCTTGTTAGAATAAATATTAATATACCCGGATCGCAGTTGCAATGTTGAAAATACAAGAATTATGTATTATTTGAACACCACTTGATGAAACCATCCACTAGAATGGATTGTTGAAGTTATATGGCAAATAATGAAGTATTAGATCAAGTAAAAGAATAATAAAGACAAAAAATATGGTGGAGGAATTTAGAATATTTTATTGCACCAATAATAATAGAGAAATATACAATTGATCATAAAGTTCTAGTAATCAATTTTTCAAACTTATATTAAATTGTATAGAAGAGCCTAATATTTATAGGGAACATGTAGGGATGTCCATACTCTTCTAGTAGAGTTGTTGATGTAGTAGGATATCAAAAAATCGAGTCCAAAATAAATTCTAAATCTCATTGAGCTTTCAAAATAGAACTTCAAATTGACATAAAACTCTAATAGTATTCCAAACTAAATTCTTATTGATGTGCAATTCAACTAGAATTCTTTATTATTTCAATAAGGAATTCTAGTCACATCTAAATTATAACACGAAGAAAGAGCAACTAACTCAAAGTAAGAGTAATTGGGATATTCCCTTGATATGGAATTGATTCCATTGACTTGCTCTCTATTTTATGGAGAAAGATAGTTTTGCCAATCATATACATGTAGTTAGGTTCGTGAACCTGTCCATGACTCATCGATACACAATCTTTGTAGAAGGAATCCAAATTGACCGTATATGCACTAGGATCCATTCTGTTTTACGTATGATGGAAGGGGTCTTTAGCCATTTTTACCCATTGAGAAGCATTCAAATTTGCTTGGTGTGATCAATGGTCTTACAATTTATCATGATCATTCATGGCAATGGTGTCCGTTTCTACTACCCAATGAAAAATGCCACTAAGCACAAATAGATCACAGTTTATGCCGATTAGAATTATGCCATTGATAAAGAAGTGTTTACAACATACAAGAAATTGCATACAAAACATTAACAAATGGCACAAGGAAAATCTTGAAAAAAAATGTCATTTACCTTAGAAAGAGATTATTGAATTTGAAAAAGCTAACTTTATAGTAATATACAGCACCAGAAAAACCTATTCCCTACACATTAATCGAAAACTTGGAGCAAATGATCTTCTAAAGCAAGCAAAAGGTTACCAAATCAGATCTAATTCTTCAAAAGCAGGCACAAATCACTGAAATACCAGAAACTGAAGCCCCTACTTATGAAAACACGAGCACATAGAAAGAAGAAATGCACATCACATAAGAACCCTATCCCTCTAAATTAATCCAAATCTTAAACCCAAAAACCTTCAAAAGCATGCAAGAGATTACCAAACAAGCTCAGATTCTAACCAACGACAGAAATCGATAAGACAAACAAACAGATCTATATAAAGGGTTTCTTAATATCCTCGACAGAAATCACTGAAAAAACCAAGTCCTGATTCTTCATAAACAAACAATGTTGTCAATATATTGAAATAAATTCTTGAAATCGCCCACAGAATTGGTGGGAATTAATTTTTTTATTTTTTATTTTTTTAAAACTTAACATGGATTTCGTTTATTGCTTAAATATTCAATACATAACAACCACGTACTTTGGTTAGGCAAGCATGTCTGAAATTGATCATTCTCTTCTTGTTGAATCAAAAAATATATTTAACTATTTGGCATCTCAAAACTGCAAACTAGGCAATTTAACTTGTCCTTAACCATTTCTTGATCAATTCGAATGAAACATATGTGAACACGTATGGCATGAAAAATAGCTTTAGACCTTTTAGGAAACCCATTGAGGTATATCATGCAACGTCCACTATCATTGTTGTAATCTTGTATTATCTTCTTCTCAAGAGATTTGATTGTTGAATAACTAGAGGGAACCATACTATTTCCATTGATTTAACGATTTCCCATGCATCAAAAATTACTTTGTGAATCAAATCTTCGCGGTGAGAGTTCCAGAGGGGCCAAATTATAACAACATGGAGGAAGATTTCGCGAGTCTTGCGATAGCTCATGAATTGTTCAGGCTTGATGAAAATATAATTTGAAATTTTGGGTATTTGAAGTTCTGCAACTACTTGTGGTGTATGTGGGGTTGATCAAACGGAGAGAAGTATTGCAAGGAAACTTATATTGACTCGAACTGAGGATGGCTGATTATGGCATGTGTAGTGGTAAAAATCTCAAGTGGCCCAAGTGATAAAACGAGGCCCACTAATGGCCCACTTAACAAATTCGCCACCTTGGCCCAACTCGTTAATACCAACCGACCAGAGCCATGATCCAAGACCCCGAGTCAATTCGAAACCTTCGATATTCTATCTTCAAGCAGTCAGGATATACCACGCTATGATCTGACCAAGTCAAGTGGGAGTTATCAATAAACGATCTGGATATAATCAACCGTATAGATCATGTCAGATTTAGCTCTAACTAACCACAAAATCTCAAAGAATCCTCGCTAATCCCGTCTAGACAGTTATCCCACTCCTAACATCCAAGTATCCTCATCTACTATGAACTATTATTTCTCACTTTCCATCTAGCACTCATACAACTCTCGTCAAGCTTTACTAATTTGACTGTGGAAAGGTCTTCGGCCAGCAACAAATTGGTGCCCCCTAAATATCTTAAAAGGTCATTCTTTCTTGTACTTTTTTCTTTTTTGAGTTCCATAGAATTGCTAGTAGCCCCGATCAATTCGATTTCTTCAATCGTAGAATCTACCATCTACAACGTGTAACTACTTATTCTCCTGCCTATCTGAAATTGCAGATTTGTGTGGGAGTCATAGTTAGTATCCATCTTAAAGATTCTTGAACAAGAAAATAGCTTGCAAGATGACAAACATAACTTGAAAACATTAATTTTTTCTAATAATTTATTTTGTACTTGCAAAATTTTTTTAAAAATAATTTTTCAAGTCATGACCTACCGATTAGATTAGTAACTCATCGTTTCAACTGGTGATCTAGTAGCTCAATGTCTTGATCGGATCAAGGTCCAATCCAGATCTCATAACTATGGTCACCATAATTACACCTTGTACTTACCCACAATCCATAATTGTATTATTCACAACATTCCCCTCAAGCTAGGAACATTATCTTCAATTTTAAACTTTTGGTTAGTCTTTTCTTCAATTCTTTATCAAGTTAAGTGTATAAATTCACTATAAATGACATAAACAAAATACACGACCCTACATTTTTTTTCCATTCTATTATAGCATATTAATGTTGGAAATTTACGTAATATGTACAACGAAATTTTAACATATTTCAATTCTCACCAAAACTCTTCTTTGTGTTTAAAAAGAAATAGTGATAGGAATTATACATTTTTTAAATTTTGCAAACTCCTTTACTTAACTTGAACATGAATAATCTCGATCTACAATTCACACCGTCCAATTACCTAACCTTCGATGAAAATTCACACATGGAACAAAAATAAGAAATAGTTTCTCTTTTTTTATGCTAGCAAGATAATGAATTGTCTTGTTTGTTTCTCAAATACTATTAGCTTATTAATAGAAGTCCAAGTGAACTTAGCTTGACACTTAAACTTAATTCGGTCAAATGTTTTATTAATCTAATTATTTAAGCATGATCCATTAATTAATTAATCTGATTTATTAATTTGTCCCATTAATAAATAACTCAATTAACTAATTGTCCAACAATTATCAATTAATTAATTAGTATATTTCATTCTTCTAGTTTTCCTTTTGTGTGTGATCCATTAAATTCTCAATCACAATATCTAATGACATGAATTATTATTTTTGATCAAATCAAAATAAAATAAATTAAAACACCATTTTTGTTTATCATTAATTCATCTAGATTAATTAATTCACATTCGTTGTTCCAAATTTACATCTAACAATATGTCAAGGTAAAACATGCGATTGAAAATGTCACGTGTGTGACAAAATCAAACTTGTTCGTTTACCGTGAAATTACAATCCATTCGTCAATATAATTTGATCGATTACGAGATATAAAGTGTGTGAATCTTGATTATCGATTATATCTTTCATCCAACTATTTAGTCATTGTAAATTGAAAACTCTTTTCGACTTATGAGTACACTTTGGCCAACGATTTCGTTATCAATTTAATTGAATGATATGTAGATAATAATTTATTATTATCTAAGAGTGACGAATCATGTATTGATTATTCACAATTTCATATGATTGTTAACGTACCCGAACGATGTCGTATTAGCGACTCTTGACATAGCTTCCAACATCATCAAAGCATGCATGTCCCCCATATAAGACATTATAATGACCTCTAGTCAAAGAACCAATTCAACTACCGAACATTAAAGATTAATCACTGACATTCAAATAGTTATCCATGTAAAATCTGTCAAACCAATCTCCAATGCTTTGTTCTTTAACAAAATATTCACGTGTTCATTTAAGTGTCACCACACTTTGACTTGTGAAATTAGCTATTACATCACAAGTAAGAAATGTCATACATGATGATCTATCTAAAATAACGATATTCATATATCGTTATTACTTACGACTACTGATGATTTAAAATTCAATCATATGTAATTTGTATTTTTTTATAATAACAACTCCTTGTGGTTAACAAATTACTAAAACTTAAATCTACGTAATATATATATATATGCTCTAACAAGCAACAAAAATGACATTAGTAAGAAAATGAAAAATGACATTTTGAGGAACATTTTTTTTACCATAATTTGGGAATGAAATCATGCTTAACATCTTTTCTTCCATAGTGGTGATCTAAAACTCATTTTATCCTCTCTTTGCTTTTCGAAGCCCTTCCTTTTTTATATTATTCTATAAAAGAAATGATTATATTTCCCATACTCAAGTTTTACTTCGATCATCTGGAGAGCCGAAAGGAAAGCCATTGTTTAGGATTGATTGTGAGTAGCACCAAGGAGGTGATTGGTCCGGAATGACTTTTATGTCTAAATCGGGAGTTTACACACCTGGCTGGAGTTAGGATGGAGTGGCTAAAGGCAATCCCCTGTTCAGGGACCTCGTGGCATACAACCGAAACAACTCCCGCTAGATAACAGCCCCAATAGTCTTTGAGAATTCCATTTGTTTGTTCAAACTTTGGTAACCTAACCCTCGTCCAATAGAACTAACCAGCTTTCCCTAAAAGTGGAGGTAGGAGATCCAATTACTTAATAAGATACGACTCTAGTTGCAAGGAGGAATGCTTTCTCAGAAGCTCTTTCTTAACCATCCGACTTACATTACAATTATTTTTCATTGCATTCTTAACTTCATTAATTAGAACATCGTGTCCAGATTACGATTTCTATTAAAAAGTCTGTCGGGATAAGCATACAAGACTCATTTACTCTTATAATTTCAAATGAGAATAAATAACAGCAAATACAAAAGTTCAAAAAATATCTATCACTCATTTTACACAATGATAATGTAATATTTGAATAGAAATCGTCATTACAAAAAAAAGGGTTAACGACATATATAAGTTGGACGATAATCAAAAGTTAGTGACCTCCATTTCAATTTAAATATAGTACAACAAACATAAAATATGATGTGAACGTAATTACCCTTACATAGGAGGGAAAAGGGATAATATTATCTTGACTATTTTGCCTTCAACAAATATGAAAAGTGTGGACCAGTTTCTTACTGCATGTTTTGATTGGAAACTCATACTGCAATTTTCCCTACAAAATTTCTACTAACCGCATCCAGGTATCAACCTCACAGCATATGCCAAATTTATTAAAATGTCAAAAGCAGATTTTTGTCAATAAACGTATATATAAGAGAAACGTGGCTTTCCCGAAGTAGGTTGCCACCTGATATTGCCATGTTGAAAAGGACAATATATTTGGCACTCGTCGATAGCCAAGTTGCGTTGTGAAGAATTTATAAACACGTTTAATTATAAATAGATAGAAATGATTAATCGATAATTGAATAATATTTGTTGATCCATTGAAATGTGTGATTGAAAATAAAGTTTGACTATTTATGAATGATTTATAAATTTTGCCCCCGGGGNCTATTTATGAATGATTTATAAATTTTGCCCCCGGGGGTGAACTTGGTATTTTCAAGAAGATCGAGGTCAAGGAAGAATTTTTGGCAGTTGAGAAACAGCCCACTCAAATGGTCGTGCTACTCATGAATAGAGTTTTTAAAATAATTTTCGAGATTTTGCTTGGATTATGTAGGTTAGACAAGATAAAGGATTATATATTTCTTATATAAATTATTCATTGGTCCAAAGATGCTTAATAATATCAAGATTTTGATTTTATTTTTTTAATAAGACAAGATAAAGACTATACGTTTTTTAAAACAATTATTCATTCAGAGTCTACATTTAGTGACAAAAACAAGTACAAGGATGACGCTATGGATGGCAACGGGGAGGATCGGGTTGGGGTTCGGGGCAACCTCCCCTGCCCCCCACCCCATTACCCATTTAAGGCAAGGCGGGGTGGGGGGTCCTTGCCCCATTTACTACCCTATTTAATTTTTATTTTTTTAAAATTTTTGATATATCATTTTATTGCTTCCATTCATTAGACTGAGACAATAATATATTTTTTAATTTTTACTTATTTTTAATAGTTAAATTATTCGAATATATTTGGTAAACTAAGACTTTTATTAGTATCATATTTTTTAGATAATTTTAATTCTCATTTTCTATCAGAACTAATGAAATTTCGTGAAAATTTTCATTTAAAATATTGAATTCTAAAAAAAATAAAATAAAAATTACGGGGCGGGGTAGGGTGGGGCGCCCGTTACCCATCCCCAACCCGAATAAATGGGTAATCCCTTCCCCGTTTGGGGAGAGGTCTCGAGAGTATCGAGTTTGTCTGATTTTTTTGCCATCCCTAGATGATACATAACTCGGCAGTTAGAACGATTTGCAGACGGCTTGAAAATGGTTCAGTTTGGTCTTGATGGGATACCAAATTGTGTGTAGCTAACCTAGCCATTGGGGGTGTCGACCGCATACAAATTTGTAATAAATATTAGTAATTGAGGCGGCAAAATATGGTGTGCTGACCTTTCATTGCCGTGTATTTGAATTTTCTTAATGGAGTTGTAAAGTTTGGAAGAGTCCCCATAAATATTATGTTTGCCCCTTGTTTTCTACATTTCTTCACAATTATCCAAATTCATGGTGAGTATAAACTGTTGATCAAACATACTCACCCGTCCCATTTATACTTTTCTTATTTTCTTATCCTAATTATATAGTTTTGTTTATTTATTGAGAATGTTTTATTTTGTTCGTTTACTAATATATCATCATTTAATTATGTTATAATCTCATTTAATTTGCTTAAGTATAACCAATTTACTACTAGTTGTTGATAATTAATCAAGGATAAACTATGAATCTTTTTGGCAAAAAAAAAATTTCAATAACATTAAATAAGATTTTTTAATCCGTGTAAAAAAAATAAGTCTATATAAATAGGACGGGGGAGTATAAAAATGAGTGATGAATAAGTTGATAATATTTAAAAATTCAATGAAATGTGTAAATAAAAATGATTATTAATCATTTATAAATATTAGTAAAACATGGGCCAACTATTTATGGCAACTCCCAATTATGGGAATTGAAGTTGAAGTTCCTCGATAACCCAACGATGAATGTGTTTGGGTTGTTGAATTAGCTTTTCCCGAGAAAATTTCGTCAAGGACAGTTTGATACTATAAAGGTAAGCATTATCTTCATTATTTAGACTTTTATCAACGGGGTATCCCAATCTATATGTAAGAAAAGAAATGTCCGATACCCTCAAATGATAATTAAACACAAGACAAATGTCTCTCGCTTATCTTTTTTAATTTTGTCAAGTTCAATATATGACGCATGCTATATCTTGTTTGATATTTGAACCGGACTAGA
>CAIGRP010027165.1:0-31117 GCA_903798385.1 Fraxinus cuspidata | reverse complement strand
ATTGGGCCTTATTGTTTTAAAAAAGGCCGAAACCCAAACACTGCAAAAAAAAAAAAAAGAAAAAAAAATCACCTGCTGCCTTCTTCATTTCTTCCCGGCAGACGACGTCGTCATCACGGCGACCTGAAGCTCTCTGCGGACCCAGCACGGGCGGCAGCGGGGGCTGGCCATTTGCTGGGTCCGCCCCTGATTACAGCATTAGTGCCATTACCTCTTTCAACACAAATTGTAAAGCTTTTTTACAAACCACGAGCTGCTAAAACAATTGGCTACTAAAGACAAGATTTCCAGTAGACATGCTTCGTGGGCTTCCTATTTACAAGAATTCACATTTAATCTCTGCAAATACTACTCCATTCTCACTGCCAAAAAGTACTAAGGTTGGATTGTTTCTGTGATCTCTACCACATTGATTCTTTCTATGGTAAATTATCACACGGCTGGCCACTGATGCCTCCATCTATGTGATGGAGGGTGGGTTCTTAGTTATTCGACATCAACTCAACATACCATACAACAGCCTCCGACAAAAAAATTATTTGTGAATGACATCGTAATCGACATTGGGAGTGACATAACCTTGGAGTTAATAGAGAGTTCATACTTTTACAGGGTGAAAGTAGCTAAGCTTGTGACACGGTGTTGGGCATGCTCACTCACTAAAGGAACCACCTCAAATGCACGCTTAGTATGTCCTTTACAGTTCGTTCCCAACCATGCATCGAGGTCAATATGGCTTTGTATTTAAAAAAGATATCAATTAAGCTAACTCTAACAAGAATAGAAGTGACTTTGTTAAGTCATAGGCAACTAAGACATAATACTCAGTATAACTTTGTCAAATTAAAAGAACCAACCTACTAGAAAGACACCATCCTTCAAAAACACAAAAGTTGTACACATTAAACAAGCATGAAAACTGCAACCGTACAAATTTATGTAAGTTGTAATTAAATTAATAAATGAAAGTTGTAATTAAATTAATAAATGAAACTTTATAACCTTTAAAAAAAATCCAGCTCATAAAATTTTTTCCTTTCTAGAATTTTTGACGCATATAAAGTATTAATTGAAACCCTAGGTTTCAAGTCCTATATAAGCTTATTATATGTGATCCTAATTGCCCCGCCGCTACACCCCTTTCTTCTATATCTCTCTTTCTCCTCTCCTTCGAAAGGCATAAAACAAAGAGCTCATCCGGCCATCATTCGATCCGACCAATCATGTTGTTTTCAGTTTCGGTGAGTTTTCCTGTCTAGTATTATGTTGTTTATATAACTATGTATAGAATTCTTTTTCTCTCACAGAAAAGGTGGGAAGTCATTTATGTATTCCTCATATCTATACATGCATACCGCATTGTACAAATATCACTAAATTGATGTTTTTGTTTCCCTAGACTACAAAACTGTAAATTTGTGCTCTCTTTGTGTGTAATTTTTGAAATTCAGGAATATATATATGAACATCAGGCATATATACTTACAAACAATTGATCTAGACATACATATACATAAAGACATGTACATGTATTATAAACATGTATCTGGTCCACATAAAGATCTGTGATACCACCATATTTTATGCAAGTAAATGTATCACATTTTCTTTATTCGGAATTTATAAGCGTCAAGCATACTAGTGTGATACATGTCCATGGTGTAAGGAACCTTTTGGTTATTTTAAGAAAATATGGCATTGGGTGTTCATATGTGAATGCAATCAACCCCTAATAAATGACAATGGGCAATAAAAATTATCAATCCTTCCAGCCCTTATCCATAAAAAGGGAGTTTTTTCTTTAAAAACCTTAGACACAACCTTTGGATCAGTTCGACTTTTATAGTCTTATTATTAATTTTCATGATGCAAAATATAAAAGATTATATTTATCAAGATAGTAAATGGAGAAAGGTAGCCCATCACACATACTTCCTATTATTGCTGTTCCTATAAGAGGTTAGTAATAAAAAGCCCAGAAAAGAAAAGAGAAATGAATGCACACCATAGCCTCCCTAATGCTTAGATCTTGAGGTGTAAACCTAATAAATGGCACTAAGGCATAAATTTCAAGGCATTTAATGAAGCCTGGCATGAAACGGGAGTCAAGGCACCAGCCTCAAATAGCTTTATTAAGAATAGACCCCAAGTTAATTTTATACACACTAAAAGATATCCTGTGTTTCACTTGATAACTAGTACTCTAGTAAAATATAAATATAAAAAGATTTCTTAGTTATCGGTAATTTTATTTACAATCATAACATGTTATTATTAGCTATATTAATTGTTAGAGGGCCTGTACCATGATGCAGCGTCAGATGCCGGGACGGCTGAATCATCATCTGCCAATGCCTGATGTTGACAGAGACATCAACTCTGTTTCAGAAGAGTGGAATATGTATCCGTTTCCACACGACGTGCGTGGCATGCTTAATAACCCAGACAACATGCCCAATCTAGATGCTATAATACAGGGGATGAATATTACAGTTGCCGCTTTTACTTCTATCCTTGCCACTGCAACGGCTAGAGAGCAGTATTATATTCTGGGTGAGAATTTATGTCCTCTTGTTGAGGAATTGGAGCACGATAATGCACTGAAAATTACAGGTATGTTTCTGGAGCTTCCCCTGGCAGAAGTTCTGCATTTGCTTGTGTCAGAGGATGCTCTGAATGCGAGAGTTGCCGAGGCTATGGAAGTCCTGATGGGAGCTCCGCTGGCTGGCAGCTTGGCTGACCAAGTGGATTCACATTCACCAGTGACAACCTTGTTTCTTGGGTGCCTTTCGTGGTTCAGGGCCATCTGGAACCAACTCTTTTCTAGTGAGGCTACAAGAAACTAGAATAAAGTATTTTGGATTATATTCAGGTTTTAAATTTGAGAGATCAAGTACTTTTGGTTTTCAATATTTTGGTTTCAAATGATCTTTTGGATTCTTAAGATTCATGATACATGCTTCTTGTTGTTCTCAAGGTTCTACAATATTTTGGATTATATGGTAAACAAATAAATATTGCCAACTGCAAACATATTGTGTACACTGTTTATGTTTTGCAGAATGATGATTCCATATACTGGAACCATATGTCGCAAGATTTGCAGTGGATTTGGTTGTACTGAAATTTTTAATCATTATGTATTGGCAAGGAAATTTTTTTTTATTTTTTGAAGACTAGTTCTCTGTTTCGAATTAGAATCATCCACATATATATACAGAGTTGTTGCCTAATCCGTCCATGATTCTACACTATTTCCATTCATAATGCAGCTTCTGATAATGCATAATAGTTGGCTGATCTAAAGAGTTGGGTTATCAAGATGGTCTAGCCCTTTCTTGGTTAAATAGTATGAGGAAATTTGATTAGAGGGTTGCTCAGCCATCTTTGCCCAATGAAAATACACAAAATTTAAGAATAAAAGATGCGACGTCAAATATATCTTTGTAGAAGTTGCAAAGAGAAAAGATAGCCCAGAAATCAAGGTAACATGATAATAACAAATGATCAAATCCCTAGAAATAAGAAATTGTGCTGATTGCTAGCATCTCTAGCCTTTATGGCAAAAGCAAAGCCTCTCAAAGTATACCTAACCGTTGAGTTTCTCGAAAGCATTTTCTGTTTTGGTCCATTAATAACATCTTGAGGTTCACGATTCCCTCGAGGACTGAAGAATTCTTATTAACACACAAGCTTTGTTTTCATCAATATTTTGCAAGATTCCAAGGTAGATATGATTTTACCAAGCTTGTCTATGGCTTCCGATTCCAGGTTCACCTCTCTCAGACTCGCTTTATGAACCTGGCAAGTCTTTTTATATACACGGTATTTACGTTACAAGGTAAAAGGCTTATGAAGCTTTTATACTTCTGAGATAATAAATGTTGAACCTGTGAAACTATTTTGATCTTTAAACATTAGAGTCAAATGGTATGCATTATATCTTAGGACTAATGATGTCAGGAAATATGACTATCATTTAATCAATGAAAAAGCATCACTGCTCCCTCAATCAAACAACAGGTATTTTGTTGCCTCCTATGTTTAGTATGACTACGAAAATTGCTTGAAGCGTTATAATTTCTTCTACGGGAACAATCATTGCGAGTAATATAATATACTCTCTTGTTAACCAAATTAGAAGCACTCTCCCAAATATCCATCATCTTTACATGAGTGGAAGTTCTTATAACCATAAATATACATTGCATGGAGACAAGTATCAATCAATTTTCCTGATGAGAAGTTCACCTTCTATTGGATGAACAACATGTTTTCCAAACACGAGATTCAATACAAGGACATTATAGAAATTAAAACTTCATCAGTTGAATTCAAGTCTTAATTTGATAAATCCCATATGTAAGGATCCAACTTGCACAAATTCCCACCAAATAGATTATTTATTGTTGAATACTTTCAAATGTCTCACAACTGTATATTATGCTCAAACACAAAGTAATCCACCAAGATTTGTTAATTACTTACCGCATGCAATGAACACAAAGAAAGTGAAAGGGATAAACCTCTAAATCACTGTGATGCTCTTGAAGTATCTTTGCTGCACCCATATGCATGGCAACATGCGCATCATGACCACAAGCATGCATCTTTCCAGGGATTTTACTTTTATGCTCCCACTCGACAGCTTCCTAATGAAACACGCTATTATTAGCTTCGCAGAAATTTCAAGATCAATTCCCAAGCAAAAAATATGAACAGTTCCACGGCAAACTTGCAATTAAAAAGGGCAAGAATAACACTTATCTTTGGTAAATCCATAAAAAAAAAAAAAAACAAATTATACAAATTACATAAGAAGTCTAATTACAGACATACCAGAAAAACAAAACGAAATTACCCAACAAATTTATATCTTTACTACCTGCATAGCTAAGGCATCCATATCTGCTCTAATTGCCACGAAAGGTGACTTTCCAGAGCCAATATAGCCAACAACACCAGTAACAGCAATTGGGTACTTATAGGGGATGCCCAATTTATCAAGCTCGTTTCTAATAAGCTTACTGGTCTCAAATTCCTCAAAACCAAGTTCCGGGTTCTCATGTATATCCCTCCTAATGTTCACCATATACTCAAAAACCTCTGGCCGTTTGGCCAAATTGAAGAATTTTGATGGGATTTCAGCAAACCCTTCCTTGCTCAGAAAAGAGTTTGACAAAGTGGGTTTCTTTGATAACAGCATGCACAGATTGAACAGCAAAGAAATCCATGAGAAAAAACCCATAAATTGCTCTAATAATCAGTACTGGTTGACTATCTCTAGTGTGTAAGAGTTTTTCACTAGGAGATGGGTATCTTGTAATCTGGACTTTTGACGGTGGAACCCAGAAAGGGTTTTGTCGCTTAGTGAACGCTAACCAACAAAACCCTATTAAAAACTTCAATTGCATACATGGTGGCGCCATTTGTAGTTGAGAGAAAGTATTCTCAGACCAACAACCCAGTGATCGAGACATAGCTTTCCATATATATTGATATTATATTTATAATTTTTTGGATATTTCCATTTCAGTTCCTATCATCATAGTCGCTTACTGAGATGTATAGATTCTGATTTATGAAGAACAGAGGAACCGGGATCATCCCCACAGGCCATAGCAATTTTCTCAAATGTAGGTTCCCCTATCCTTTTGAAAAAGAATTTTGCTGACGTTATCTCTTACGTCACGTGCCACAATCGGGACAGCGTCATTGCAAAATTGAGTCCTGCTACGAGTTCACCGGACTTCCGATATTTTGTGTTGACAAATTTGATAAAATTGATTTTAAAAACATCTTTTTCAAGCAATGGTTAAATTTTAGAAAACATTACTTGTACAATTGTTGACAACCAATCATGGTGGTGGATTCCACTGTGTTTTTTTTTAAAAAAAAAGAAAAATCACCCACCCAATGACCATGTGTGAGAGGTTGTCAACAAAATCACAATCTACCACATCGTACAAGTAGCACAATTCTTAAATTTTTGACACATAAGAAGTGTCAATTAAAGTGTACGCATTTGAATGTATAAGTAGTCTGATTTTAAAAAATCAAATGTTATGATAATGTAAAAGTTAATGTAAAGTAAGATGTACATATAACATGATTATTTAAAAAAGTATATCGATCTTTAAATTTTTGTATTCTGTTAAATTAGTATGTGGGGGTATACGTCTAATATTAGCTCTATTGTATGTAAAAATGAGTTTTGTAATAGTAATTTTTTTTATAAAAAATGAAGATTAAAAAGTAAAAAAAAATTGAATTTACACAAATTATTTTATTGGAAGAATGTATATTTGAAAATGAGTTTGCGGAAAAATGAATTTTTAGAAAATCAAATTCGGAGCCTAGTTAGACAATTTAAGAAAGAAAAAAAAAACAATTTACAATATATAAACTGTGGATGTATTAGAAATATTTGATATCCACTTTTGCTATTTTATTTATATTCCCCTTTGCCTAGAATATTTCATATTTTTTTTTATGATTTAGCGACTGCTTGATGGGGATTAAAATCAATCTTTTAGTAAATTTTGATAAAAATTGATGAAATGTGTGATCGAAAAGTTTTGGGAGCTATGAAATATGTGGATGAAATTAATCTTTGATTTTGATTTATATTAGAATGTAAATTTTACTTCCTACCCAAGAGAGACTTAATCTTCATATTTCACGGTTTTTTGATTGTAACTTTGTATAATTAAGGTGTAATAATTGAATAATTAAAGGGTAATTAGTACAAAACATTTATACATTTTAATATTATTATGCAAAATGTCTCTATATTTATTTCTTTTTTTACATTTTCACTTTTATTTCCACTTTTCTTATGGAATCATCATTTCCATTCATTTTCTCAATTAAAAATTGTGAAATGATTAACATACTCTCATATTTAAATAAAACAAAAATAAAGAACAAATTGCAACTGTACTCTCAAATTTTTCAAAAAAAAAAAATACAAATAAATCTCAAAAAATAATTAAAAAATCAAAATTGAACCACAAATCTTTACCTTTCCCTTTTACTTTAAGCCTTTTTTTTTTATTCCCATCTTTCTCAATCCGCCACGATTCCCTCCCTTAATAACGGATATTTCCATCTTCGGAAACTATTCATATATTTTATAATACTTCCAATTATATGTTACTCATCGTATATCACAAAGATTAGACGATCACTATTTATTTTCATTAATTTTTTCTATGATTAGTAACAGCCCATAAACCCATTTTGTAGAATTACACATCCATATGTCCCTTTGGTGTAATTCCATACCACTTTAGGATAAATCTTGGGTCTGAATTTAGTGTTCATTTCTTGAAAATTCCACTTGGGTATCTTGAATTTTGAGATTATTTTTCAAAATGGACTTTGAAGGAGGATTATGAAAGGCGGATAAAATGGCAAAAATGTCCTCATGTGGAAACATGGTGAGGAGGAGGCTTTCGGGTATTACTTATTCTTTGCCAAATTCCAAGTCTCCTACGATTGTGGAGAAGTTGCCTTAAAATTGTGCTTCTGGCGAAGATTACATTGACCATCTTGTCAAGGTAATTTGTTCTACATATTTCTGTATACATCATGTTTATTAGCTTTTGATTTAACTTTTTCTTTGATAATTATTTTGTGTGATTTATGGATTTTTGGACCGGTGAAACTTATTCAAGACAGAGAACTTTTTTCTTTAATCTCTTATTTTGTCTGTGTTACCTTAAATTGCATATCGTGTTTGTGGTTGATCGGCGTTCATGAAAATATCTTTCGATTAAAAATCACCGTAAGTATACGGTACATTAACAAGTAATAAAATGAATTTGAATTCAAGTATCATTCTACAAAGATTAATTTAGTTCAATTTTAATTTTCACGATCTTAATTGAAAAAAAAAATAATGTGATGTGTTTGTTTTTGACAAAATTATAACTAAAATAATATATTTATACAATTATGAGTGAATTAATCAACTAAATGCAAATTATGCTTAATTCATTTTAATGTGTTTTAATGAATGACATGAGCACTAGGATTCCGAATTTTCATATAATAATCATTTTTAACATTAGTTCTACACTTTGACAACACGATTGAATTTTGAAAAATTAATGTTCCTATTTCATTTAACAATCTCTCTCGAACAATGTTAACTTTATTATCATATACGATTCGACTATATTTTTATAACGGATGCAAACATACAAGAGTGCATAAACTTTTATGAACACTTAAAAATTCACATAGAGTATAGTGGTATATTTCTATCACATATTGGACCTATGTCAATTTACACTATGTTGAGCCTATTTTTCTTCTTTCGAATTCATAAAATAAGTCATCAAATTAAAGATAATCATGTAAATCATTCAAAATTCAAAAACGTGTTTTTCAATGTAAAATTAAAGATTAAAAGTTCATGTTACACGTTTTATCATTCTCCTAACATAAAGAAATCTAGTATCACATGTCACGAAGAATAAAACAATAATAAATAGAGCGGACATCACCCAATTATGAATCTTGATTTATCTTGATGTCGTGGAATCTCTCTTAATTTTTTTTGCCGTCTTCTATGCACTTCAATGTGTTGTAATGCGTAGTAATATATTTTTGGAAGACTCTAGGTCTTTAAAAAATGTTCCAAATATTGCTTTCTTAATAGTTGTAGTCATACAAGGATATCAGAAATTTTCTTTCGAAAATATACTATGTTATAACATAATATAATCATATACTATAGCATAATTCAACAAACTTCAGCCCTGAATTTCCCTGTTGCCTACCATGTGACCGCATGGATAAATATACTATGCAACTGCATAGTATTAAAGAAAGTCCAATTTTTGAGTTAAAGTCCCCAAACTCTGTTTTCTCATTTCTTGAACTCTTTTCTCGCTTATTCTTCTTCCAATACTTCATTCATTCTCTCAGTTGGTTTTTGACTCTTTCAAATCTTCGTTTCTTCTTCCAGATAATCTCTTGGCTATTTGCACTTTGGTTTTTGAACTTTTGATTTTCTTACATTTTAGTCATTGTTCGCTCGTTTCTCCTAAATTCTACTATCTTCATCAATGTTGTCCTGCAAAATATAATTTATATAGAATTAAGCCCTATTCTAGTATTTATCAATAATTATCCATATTTTGTAACTTAAATAAGTGATAAATGCACTTATTAGCCATCGTAGATTGGGTGGCGATTGTTTTTTATGATTTCATGGCAGCGGTGACAGCGATGGTGGAAGGGAAAGAAGGAAACAAGTGATTTTTCTTAAAAAAAATTATTCGGTATTTATTTTTACTTTTTGAAAAATTTGGAAATATAGTTGCAGTTTATTCTTTATTTTTCTTTTCTTTACTTTTTTTTATTTAAATAGGAGGGTATATTCGTCATTTCATATCTTTTAATTAATAAAATGGATGAAAATGATGATTTTCACAATAAAAAATGGAAATAATGGTGATAATGCTAAAAAATAAAAACTAAGAATGTTTTGTACAATAATATTGAAANTTTATTTAAATAGGAGGGTATATTCGTCATTTCATATCTTTTAATTAATAAAATGGATGAAAATGATGATTTTCACAATAAAAAGTGGAAATAATGGTGATAATGCTAAAAAATAAAAACTAAGAATGTTTTGTACAATAATATTGAAATGTGGAGACATTTTGTGCTAATTACCCTATAATTAAATATAGTAAATGAAAGAAAAGCTGAAATTTTACATTAACTAGAAGGAAAGAGCTGAAAAAATCTCAAGGTTTAAAATTGAAAACTTGCTAAGAAGGAGCTGAAATGATTACAATATTCATTTTTCAAAAAAGATTTCCGATATTGCAGATGACATTAAGCCTCAGGTTGACAAATTTATTAATGGTTTATAAATAGAAATAATAGTAAATCATACAAAATGTATGAATATCGAGTGATAGTAAGTTCGAAGAAAGGGGAAATCACTTAACTTCTTGGATGATATATATTTTGGTTGACTAGATATTGTACAAATATTTTCTATTACTCTATTTATTTAAGTATCTCAGCCAAATTAAATTTTTTTTAGAAGTTCATTGTATTTAATCAATAAAATTCCCTCTATGTTTTTTTTTTGTATTCATTCAAAGTCAAACATTAATTTCAATTACGTATTCATAATTACTACTCATTTATTATCCACACTTTTCGTATGATTCACTATTGTTCTTCTTTATAAATTAATTTGTAAATTTTTCAAATGGGTGCTAATACTGTAATTCCACTTTAATCTTGACTTCTTCGGTAATCTGATTATAAGAACATTTTACTTCTCTTTTCCTTTCCTAAAACCCTTAAGAGAACACATAACAAATGTTTCTTTTGAATTGTTCTAACATTAATATTTTCTTTACTTTATCCATTGACATGAAGTAGATTTGAAGACAAACAAAATTTTTAAATAAGGGTATTAAAATTGTTCGTAACCTTCTTTTGAGATAGAAGATACTAGATATTCAAGTGATGGGATCTTTTATAGAGATTTCTCGAGCTTTGAAAGGATAGTTTTTTAGATTTTGAAATTTGAAATTTAGAACCAATTAAGAAGAAAAGACGAGAATAAAGAAGAGATCAATTTTCTCGAACTCGACCTCAAATTCTCATGACTCATGCCATTTTGAATTGAGGGTATACATATTTACTTAGAGGTCTTGAACACAATAACAAGCCTAGCTTGGACTTTACGAGCAATGGTCCTAACTTCTATATGATTCAATCCACGTACACATGTTCTCATTCATGTATATATTTTGATACGTTAATATTGAGACCAAAAATAAAACTTTTAGTAGAGATGCGGATGAAAATAATGTAAAGAAGGGGAATGTAAATTTGAAATGTTGATATTTAAGAGATTTCAAGTTTGTATTAGCGTTCGTCTATCTGCAAAATTAATTCCAAAATTTGAATAGTGTATAATTTCTACTGTTTTCAGTGATAATTTATGTGTTCCTTTTTCATTAGTGATCATATATAATGAAAATTCTATAGTTCCCCCACCCAACCACAATGACCACCTCTCTTCCGTCGACGCCATGGCTGCCACCAAAGTAATATCTTTCCTCGCAGCCCAAACCTCCAGTCCCGTTGATCGGAAGTAACCACCGGAGTTTATTATCAAAATTCCCTTTCTTTTCCCTTTAATTAATTTAAGTGAAAAAATGTGGAAAGACCTTGTTGGCTTTCTAAAATTTAGAAAATTGCATTTCTCGCATGCTGCTAACAAAATTTTGGATAATAGCCGTCCAAAAATCCTTATACCACATATGCCCTTGTCTGGGACAACTTATTTGTGAATTATTATCGATGTTTTGACCATTATACAGTGCAAAAATTGGAATGCGCATATGTTGGCTAGCTCATACCAATCGTAACTTTGAAAAAAAAGGAAGTAGCTGTCTTTTTTATATTTGAATTACCAAAAATGCCCTTCTGAAAAAGAATGAATGCAATGTTAAATGAACACGTGTGTCATTTAGTTGTGCACTTTAATTGTTGGGTACTGAGGCGGTCAATAATCTTGACTGGTATGGTACCCATGTGCCATAAAAAAACTGCTAAAAGTTGGAGAACAAGTGTCATCAGACGGACTATATATGAAAGTCATGGATGGAAGTGCCAAAACATGAAGAATAGGCTGCAATTTTACCATTTTTTCCAATCTTTAAGATAAATTATTTATTTTGACAACAGTTAGTCTATCAAAATAAGTAATTTTTTCACTTGTAAAAAAAACTAAATTGTAAATCTAGACAACCACATGCTAAGGATTTAACAAGAAACTTGAACAAAAAATGAAAAGGAAAAGGCTGTTCTCTAGCTATTCAAGTTGACAGAAAAAAATATTGGTCCACTGGTTTATTCGATACAATTTCATTAATTTACAATTCATCATGAGAACTTTGCTTCTGTGTTGTCACTTGAGAATGATGTTCAAGAAGGTATGTTACAGCCAGTGATGCATGTAAAGCAGCACCATAAGGAAGTACATCCTCGTTTACTTTAAAGTACGGTGAATGGTTAGGTTCAAGTTGTTCTTGAGTCTCATTTAACATCCCAACATAGTAGAAGTATCCCGGGATTGACTCAGCAAAAAACGAGAAGTCTTCTGTTCCCATCCGTGGCTGCATCTCTTTGATATTCTTGCCACCCAGCATATTCGCGGCTACCATGAGGAAATGCTCGTGCAAATTTTTGTCGTTCACTGTTACAGGGTAGAAAGGCTTGCTGATCGTGTTGAAGTTAACGGTCGCATTGCACCTTTGTACAGAAGCTTGCATGGTTATAACCTGTAAATTGCATTTGAGAGAATCATTCTCAAATATAATAAGCCAAAACAGTGGGAATACCAAAACTCAATGTTGCCAAACCATCTCGTCTAAAAGCTCTAGTCCTTAGAGAGATGACACATTTATTTATTTAAACTTTACTTCAGTTAAAAGTTTGACATGTGCACACTTTAAATAAATGGATGGCAGGGAACTTGACGTTGCATAGTCGACACCATGTTGAACCACCTAAGCCAAAAGCTTAAGAGAGAGATTTATTTAAATTTAACTTTCAACTATAAATTAGAAGAAATGCTGCTTCTCTTCCTACATGAATCACATAAATTGACGAGTAGCTAAGGGAATAATAAGAAAACTGAAGTTCATGTTAAATAACAAAATAACTGAAGTTCATGTTAAATAACAAAATCAAAGAAGCTCCTCGATTAACAAAATGAAGAAAAAAAAAATTACCTCTTCGATGCGCTGTTTGAGTTGTGCAAAAATCTCCTTGGCAAATGCCCTAAAAGTTCCACCGATTGTAACTGAATCAGGAATAACATTAAACGCACCACCCCCTTGGAATTTAGCAATAGTGACTACCTGCGAGATCATTAATTCTTGTCTACAATTGTTTAAAAAAATGAATACAAACAGGCATCCTTTAAGCTCAAACAAGACCACTATGTCATCTTTAAAAGTCACAATGGTCCTCTGAGGAGGTATAAGGAAAGAACATAACGTGTAATAGGGGAACACTTAGTACTATGAGCCAAAATTAATTTTAATGGAGAAAAGTGTAAATACTGAACAATTTTCCAGAAATCCCTGAACAAATTTTACATAATGAAAGGTATACGTTTATGCAAACATTGAAAAATGACAATGCATGATCCAATTTTTGTTCTTAAAGTTCCATCAACAATTAACTTGTAGCTTTAGAATAGAAACTTTGGTAGATTGAAAATAGCATGTGCATGAGTACCTGTGAATCCAAGGGATCAGCTTCCCGTGAAACAAGATGCTGTAAACTAACAATTATGTTTGAAGCCGCTAAAATAGGGTCTACAGTATTCTGTGGAAGGGCCGCATGACCTCCTTTCCCTGCAATTGATGCCTCAAAAAAACCGCTGCCAGCCAAAATGGGGCCAGACCTAGTGGCCACCGTGCCTAGTGGATATCTAGCAGAAGCATGCAATCCGAAAATCGCATCAACATTCTCTAGTATCCCAACATCAAGCATTTTCTTCGCTCCGCCACCTCCCTCCTCGGCTGGTTGGAAAATTAACATAACAGTACCCTAAAAATACAAAAAACTTTTCATCCATAAGAGAATTATGTTGCTACTGGCGTTACTCGTTGACAGATAAAGCAGAGGACTAAACAAACAGTTAATGACACCCCTCCATGCCCCCAAATTCAAATTGACAAGTTATTTGTAATTTATTGCAATATTATCAAATAACAAGGATTCACGTTTTCCTAGCCCGTGTGAAGGAGCTATTGAGAAAAAATCACATTTTTTTTCTGTTCGACTGCGAGTCCTATTATGCAAAAAATTGGTTATAAAATTTGAACAGTTTTGCCACGCATCTGATAAATGTGGATGTGAATGCCAACATGTCATGCAAATACCAAAAATGACCTACACATTTCTGGGCAAATCACACAGTTAATGGCGAGGGCAGTTCTGTCTTTTCAACTAGTAGATCTGGGGTAAATATGTAATCAAATAGTTGGACGAATATTGACATTGGCACTGTCAGAAATGTATTCAGGGGTGGGCCAAGGTTGCTCAATATTTTATTGAGGTTCTGAATTTTTGAACATCCCAAAATTTCTAAAAAAATAATATTAAAATTGCATTGAAACCATCAAAATGTTAAAATTGCATTTCTAAAAGTAACATTTTTTATGGTTTCAATGCAATTTTAACAATAGGAAAGAACAAAATATGATCAAACCAATAATATGTGAACACATGCAAAGTAGGAGAATATTTATAAAGCAGCCAAATTTGTGTAAATCCCAACTCCCAAGGGTTTACACAAAGGGTTATGAGATGAGGCATATAAGGTGTAGGTAAAAGGTTATGAGAAGAGGCATGTAAGGTGTTTTCTTGTTTCTTTTTGGGTTGGGTTGTTGGGAGAAGGGTAAAAGAAAACGTGCTAAGGGGTTGGGGGTACAAAACTTACCCTTGTTGAGCCACAACAGGCCAGACATAGAAGGGAAGGGAAGGGAAACATTGGAAGATGTTGAATTGTACACTCTGCTTGCAGAACAGTTGTGAGATCAAGATAAGATAAAGATAAAAGTTAGCTAAAATTTTAATAGAGTTTAATTTGAATTATAAGTGTTTTAATTAGATTAGATTAATTTGTTTATTTTGATAAAGTTCTAGTTTAGTAGAAGTTCATTTATTTTTTGTTTCTTTTAGATTATTTGCTCTATAAATAAAGCGTTTAATTGTTGTAATTCATAATCTGATTATATGAATAAAAATTGATTTCTCTTTGCCCTCAATTCTTCTCTTCTTTGAACCCTTTTCTTTTCTTGGTCATTAACAAATTACACGCTCCTGTCTCAACAGTATTGCTGAAATCGGATTTGATGACTGTTCATAGCTTTCGACCGTATTTCTGCATAATTGAGTTATATGCACTGTGCTTGCCCAATGGTGGTTTTACTGAATAATCATTGTGGATGCTTGATAATAAAGAAAAATTAATAAAACAAGTCATTAAATTGATGAATCATGCCTATATGATGCAAAAAATCAATATTTCACAGCTTCTTCAAGTCCTTCGAAAGAGGAATGTTGGCAGGTTCATGGTAAAACTACTACTAGGAAAAATTCCGAGAGAAACGATCGTGTTTTTCAGATAACAGGTGATGTACAACAACCTAGCAACTCTAGAGGACCAGATTGACCTATGAGCTATTGCACAAATTTATAAATAAGTCTAAAGCTAACCAAAGCCTCTCACCCTTCCTATCTTGAGTCCACAATTGCAGATGGAACATTGTCTTTAGTGCAAGGAAGGGTTGTGTTCATTGCAAAACTTCGTTCTTTATTTTACTAAACTATCTTGCAATCGAACTTCGATTCAAGAAGTTTAGGAAAGACTATTAGTGTATTAATAATTTTTTTCCACACTATGGATTTCAAGACTAGGATTTAGGGGAAAAGATTAGCAGTACTAGGGGACTTGATGGCCTGTGCAGTTTTAAATATGATGCTACTGTAGAAAAAAAAGGTTCATGAGGTGAAGAGACGTCTTCTGTACCTCTTTCCCTTAAAATTCTACGATTGTGGGATCTTTGTTCATGTGCACAATTATCTTAGAGGTAAATTAGACCTACTGACAGTCAAATATGTGTTCTTTGGATGCCCTCCTACTCAAAAAGTATAAATGATTTGATACCAAGTTTAAGAATTTGTTCGTCTCCTTGATGTCACTTCCTTCAAACTCAAATTGTTATCCCGTAACTTCTCTTCAGGAAAACAGTTTTAAGGAAGATTACTTTTGGGAAACTCTTCCCATGCCTATTATTCAAATTAATTAGTTTTATTGCCTATCCACTACGCTAACTCTTTGATGTCATGAACTATGATTGAAATATATGCTTTGGAAGAAGCCCAATCACCACGCCCTAAGCTTCAGTCTATTATACGCAGCTACTCATCCAGTATCATTGACAACCAAACGGCCGCCCCTCATTCACTTGACCGACTTGCTATATAATTCCAAAACACCCAGTGAAGATATGTCAAAACAAATAAAGTGGGATAAGACCTCGTAGGATTATAGTGCAAGGGCAGGGATGGCTATACTATGAGAGAAAACTCCAAGCCAATACCTAATAAAAAAGCCATAGAACATGAACATCATCATCATTCTCCTACACAAAGCCATGACTTAGATTTAGATGCAAGGCAAATGGAGCACAATGTACTCCTAATCTATATAACTGTATCTATTCCTAAAAGTTCAATTGCTCTCGATTTTCCAACTGCTATTGGAATAGCTATAGCTTTATTGAGTTGTAAGCAACTGAGAAAAAATGCTTAGCATAAATTTGTCAAATTCAAAGGACGTTACATGGACCTACTACAGGGATGCTATTTTATAAACCACAAAAATGTTGCACACATTAAACACGCATGAAAACTACAACCACATTTATTATATTTATCTGTACCTTGTGGTGGTTAACAAAAAGTGAGAATTGCAGATGGAACATTGCGCAAGGAAGAGTTTTATATCACTTAAAAAAAAAACTAACCCATTCTTCATGTTCTTATATATCTTGCATTCTGTATTTGTTTCAAATTTTGCAAGATTATTAGTGTTCTGCTAAATTTTTTTCCCCCTCACTATGGATTTCAAAACTTGGATTTAGGGAAAAAGATTCCATCCTTCAAAAACACAAAAATGTTGTACATATTAGCCTCCATTTGGAAAAAATTATAAAAGTGTGAAAATTAATTTCAACCATGCATTTCAATAGACTCGGGAGTATTATCCATTTATCCACCACTTATTTCATCTATAAATTTTATGCAGTATAAATTCTTCATAAACGGATGCTTCAACGAGCATGGAAACTGCAACTGCACCTATGTTATGTTATTTTTTATGCAAGTTGTAATTAAATCAATAAATGAAACTTTGTAGCCTTTAAAAATAATCCAGCTAATAATTTTTTTTTTCCTTTATAGAATTTTGACGCATATGAAGTAATAATTGAAACCCTAGGTTTCAAGTCCTATATAAGCTCATTACATTTGCTCCTAATTTCTCTGCAGTAACACCCCCTTCTTCTATCTCTCTCTTTCTCCTCTCTCTCAAAAGGGGCATAAAACAAAGAGCTAATCCGGGCATCATTCTTTCAGACCAATCATGTTGTTCTCAGTTTCACTGCGTTTTCTTGTCTAGTATTATGTAGTTTATATAGCTGTAGATGGAAGTCTTTTTCTCTCACTTAAAAGGTGGGAAGTCATTTACATATTTTCCATATCTATACACACATAATGTATTGTACTAATATCTTTAGCCCTTGTTTGAGCCACATTATTTTTTTCCTTCTCATGCTTTTACTCATTTTCAACTACACATTCTTCAATAAAATAATATTTTCCATCGTATCAATAACTTTTCCTTCTTTTTCAACCATATATTCCCCATCACATAAAAAAAAAAAAAAAATTCTTGGGTTGATAATGTGCACCAAACAGTGGCTTAAATATATTTTTTGTTTTTCCGAGACTACAAAGTCCAAAATTTGTGCCCTCTTGCGTGCATTTTTTGAAACGCCTCGTCAAAAACAGAGTATAATACATCTAGATTTGTATATTACTTATCTCAATTTGCAAGGAACGAAACAGAAAGAAAGCAAAAGGGATCAACCTCTAAATCAGCATGATGCTCCTTAAGTATCTTTGCTGCACCCAGTAGCATAGCAACATGCGCATCATGTCCACAAGCATGCATCTTTCCAGGAATTTTACTTTTATGCTCCCACTCAACGGCTTCCTGATCAAATCAACGCCATTATTAGCTCTGTAAAATCACTGCCACACAATAGCTATTTCATAAACAACTAGTAAGTAACAAAGTAAAGAAAATGACACTAATCTCTGTAACAGTAATTAATCAAAGTTACACCCAAAAAAAGAAAAAAAAATTGAAATATAGACATTCAAGTGAAACATAACTAAATTACCAAACCTGTATAGCCAAGGCATCCATATCTGCTCTGATCGCCACAAAAGGTGGCTTTCCAGTACCAATATAGCCAACAACACCAGTAACAGCAATTGGGTATTTATAGGGGATGTCCAATTTATCAAGCTCGTTTCTAATAAGCTTACTGGTCTCAAATTCCTCGAAACCAAGTTCTGGGTTCTCATGTATAGCCCTCCTAATGTTTACCATCCACTCAAAAACCTCTGCCCTTTTGGCCAATTTGAAGAATTTTGATGGGATTTCAACGAGCCCTTCCTTTCCCATAAAAGATTTTGACAAAGTGGGTTTCGTCGATAGCAACATGCACAGATTGAACATCAAATAAATCCCTGTGAAGAAACCCATAAATTGCTCTAATAATCACTACAAATTGAATATTTCTACTGTGTAGAAGAGTTTTTTCACTAGTAGATGGGGAATTTGGAATCGGTTTGTTTGATATGAAGTGACCAAAGGTTAGAGGAACAAAAAAATGTGACGAAAATTATCAAAAAAAGGGGAAAAAAAAAACTGCGAATTGAAAGGACAAGATGGATGGATTGGGTTATGTTTGGACGGGGAAACTTGGAGTTCGGTCCTCAACATATTATAAATTAACCAAGTTGGTTACTCTTTTAATCTATGCTTTGACTAATCTTCTTTGTCATTGGAAATTAATTTAGTCCCGATTTTGGTTCAACTATAAAAGTTGATGAAAATATCAATCAGAGTCAATAATTGATTTTAACTACGTAATTTAAGAATTTCATAACTTTTCAACTGCAGGTTACATCAATTTTTATAAAAATCTAAATGTCTGATTTTAATCTAAACTAATAGGGACTTAATTGTATTGATCGTGAATCATAGACTTATTGGCGGACCTATTTGGAAGTTGTGGAGTAGCTCAAAATTAAAATTTGATTCCCCATCTTCGTCTTTCGCTTTTTTAATGAATAGGTCAATAATTAAGTCTCAATAATTATAAAATATCATACTACAATATTATATAATATTTATGGCATGATTTATTTTATTAACATATTTTTAATGAAATATTTATAATTTTTTTAAAAATATTATTTTTTTATAACGATAATATAAAATGTAATATGTAAGATTTATAAAATATGCGGGCAAAAGTGTAATTTAAAGGGGGGTGAGGGCGTATTTTGTATATTTTCCAATTGAAAAATGATGGCTGCTTGACATGCATAACATTTGTGCTCGCCGTGTGGACCAATCTATCAATCACAACACCTAACTTTTTTTACTTTTACCCCCAAAATCCGAAGCCCTTAATTGCATCTGGAGCTGATTTTCATCAATCAACTGATCAATAGCTGAATTTAAAGCTTTATTTTTGGAGCTTCGGAGGTATTGTAATATAGTTTATTTCTCCTGCTGAAATTATATTTTTCTATGTTTGTTTCGGAATTTTCAAGGGTGCAGAATTTAGAACTTTATGATATTAATTTTTTCTATCTTTTCCAGAATTGTAAAGGGAGCAGAATTCAGAACTAGCTTTTGGTGTTAAGTTCCTTTTTTTATGTGATTTTATATTGTTACCGTCTGGATTTCACAGGATTGTTAGGAGACATTTGTCTTGATTGATACAGAAGCTAATCAAAACGAATCAAATATGTTTACTCGGATTTTTGGCAAATCTAAGCAAGAGACTAATGCTATTACTACTCTCGACAAATTAAATGAGGTATAATTTTTTATATTTTGTGATTATGAATAGTTTCTACGATTGTGAAATTATGCATAGATTTGTGTGTTCTAATATTCACCTGTGTGCCTACTTTCTTTTTTAATTTGATTTGGCATGTAAAATTAGAAACTTGTAGTTTATTTATGAAGTTTTCATGCGAACGGTTGTACTGTGTAATGCTTTGAGCTGTTTGCCTAGTGTCAATTCCATTCACTATCTTTTAGGGAAACTCTGTTATAATGATGGCAGCGGTGAAAATTTGTCCGGGAATCTTGATCTATTGAGAATTTTCTTCTGCTCTCATGATATTACTTGTGCTATTCTTTGACAGCAAATGGGCCTATATATGTTGTAGTTCATTCAAATTAGTGTGAACTTTTTCATTGGTATGCATAGAAATATTGCTGTGTAATTTTTCTTTCTTTCAAAAACATATATACCTCTGTCTCACATATCGAGAGCTGATTGAATGTTTTGGATCAAGGTACCTTTTCCTATCCACGATGTCTATGGAGAGTTTCAATAAAATCTCATCTTTTTCCCACGAGAGATGTCACCTTTTTTTTGGGTTTCTGGGCACAGGTTGCCCCCTCCGGGACTTTTGTATAATTTTCTTATCTAAATAAAATCAAAATCTCTAAGTATTTACATGGCATGCCTGAGGGAGAAGAATTTGGGATTTCATCCCTATGATTGTTTACTGAAACACTCAGAATAAGTGAAAACAATGCTCGAAGCAGAAATGACAGAAATTTAGTGCTTTATGTTTTATATTAACTTCATGCTCCAGTGTTAAATGGGTATTATGAGCTTTATTGTGCGCTTCAGCCTTCATGCTAAGTGGCTTACCAAAGTCACCTTACTCAAGTTAATGTATAGCTAAGATGCCAAAAAGTTCTATTCCAAGCTTCTTACGACCCCAAATATTTTAATTGTTCCAACCTCTTGTAGTTTTAAATACATATATATGTATACATATATATATATGTTTGATGATAACTTTGGAAGGCTAAGCTCTACATAACGGTTAGTGTAGCACTGATCTGTGGTTATTTGAAGGATAGGAATGAGGATGCCTGATGGATATACTGTCATACTAGAATAAATAAACTAAGAATCAAGAATATAGGCAAACAAGTGAAAGCGGTTCAAATCCAACATAAAGTGGTACAAATCGAAGATAAATTAACGGAAAAATGTCTTGGGTGCTTGGGGCACTTCTATGGACCTAAATAAGTTCTTTTATCAAAAGTGATTCAATCCTATAGATTAGGCTAGAAAGGCTAGACCGAAATTAGCATGGCTAATGTGTTTCTAAATTTCTAATTAATTTAATTTTACTGGATGTTCTGGTGGATAGAAGTCAACTAGCATGGGTTGGAATGTAGTGACCACAAGGGATTAATCAAATTTATTTAGAATAAGGTTTCTGTTTCTATTATTTTATGCATTATGTGGGGGGTTGTCTACAATCTACACATCCACATATTCAATATTTCATTCTTTACCTTGTGTAGACTCTTGAGATGCTTGAGAAGAAGGAAAAGGTGCTAATGAAGAAGGCGTCTTCTGAAGTTGAGAAGGCCAAGGAATTCACAAAAGCAAAAAACAAGAAAGGTAATAACCACAACTTTCTTTTGGATTCCTGGCCAATTTTATGGATGCCAAGTTTTAGCAAAAAAATCTGCTTTGTGCCTATTCGTGTAGTCTTTTTCCTCAGGAAATCAGTATTGTATTACTACACTTTGACAAAGTAAAACTTCATTTTGTAGATAAGTTTATCTCATAACTGGTTTACTTGCTGATCGATCCAGTTAGATCCCCCAGTATTTTCATTTACAATTCTGTATTCATTAGTCAACTGATTATATGATTTCAGAACTTTGGAGACAATTAAGCAGTTTATCTACGCCAACTTGTTGACATTAGTCCATGATAATTCTCCCCTTTTAAGAATGAGGAGTTGCAGTTTTATGTGGTTTGTGGCTTTCACGTTGATTTTTACCTTGTGTTGATAAAATACTCACCAATGTGGGGGCAAATTTTAGCATTTGTTAGTTTTACCAGCATTTGTTAGTTTTACCACATGGGAGAAATTTGTTTGTGTAGCCATTTTCACTGATCAAATTCTGCCCCTTAGTTTTAGTTATGCTTCCGTTGAATCTGTTCTTCCCATTTGCAAGTATGATGCAGTACACTACGAAGGAGAATGAGACTTCAGAAGAAAGGGGAGAGAATTAAGAGAAATTAGGAGAAATATGAGTTTATTCTATAATCATGTCCAAGTATTACAATGCAAAGACCCTATCTATATGGGGTTTAAACTAATCTAAGTTAGGTGGGAGACAACTATTAAAATACTAGAAAATCTATTAATTAAAATCCTAATTACACTTTCTAAAATAAATATCTAATTTGGAAAGTATTCCTTACAATATATCTATTTGGATCTCCATCATTTCTTCCCATCTAAGAGAACTTGGCTCACACGAGGTAGACTGTAACTTCTTATCCAAGAAGGTGATCATTTTTCGATGAGAATTGAATGTGCAATCATTTTCAATAGCATCATCTGACCAAGGGAGAGAATCAAGAGAAATTAGGAGGAGAAATATGAGTATATTCAATAATCAAGTCTTATTACAATGTAGAGACCTTATATATGGGGTTTAAACTAACTTAACTTAGGTAGGAAACAACTATTAAAATATTAGAAAATCTGTTAGATAAAACCCTAATTGCGTTTCCTAAAATAAGTATTTAATTTGGAAAGTATTCTCTGTAATATATCTATTAGGATCTCCGTCACTAACAGATTTAGAAGGCTCTATGTTGAACTCTGAAACAAACTTATGTAAACCAAATTGTCATGCAGCGGCTATACAGTGTTTGAAGCGGAAGAGACTCTATGAACAGCAAATTGAGCAGCTTGGAAATTTCCAACTACGCATCCATGATCAGGTTGATTCAACATTTTGTGTTCGTGTGTATTGCATGGTTCTTCATTCATATCCGATGATCTTTTTCTAAGAAAACCTACCTGAGTGCTTATTTTAAATGTCTTTTTCTGTAGATGATAATGTTAGAAGGTGCCAAAGCAACTACTGAAACAGTGGACGCTTTGAGAAGTGGAGCATCTGCAATGAAATCAATGCAGAAAGCAACGTAAGTAGATGGTTTGGACTATGTATTATGTCTGGAGTTTTAAGAGATTTTGTCTAGAACTTGGTATATGCTGTTTGTGAGTTGTTTTTCCTTTTGCTGTAATTATGCATCAGACAGACTACATGATATGGTGTTTGGTACAGATATATGCACGAGGCATCAGCATGAGAATAGATAAATTGTGTACTTTTGATACTTGATGTGTGTCATCTTCTCAGCACGTATAGAACTTTAACATGGCTTATATATAGGAACATTGATGACGTGGACAAGACAATGGACGAGATAAACGAACAAACAGAGAACATGAAGCAGATACAGGAAGCCTTGGCTACACCCATTAGTGCAGCAACTGATTTTGATGAGGTTCTTTGCTTATCTCTAATTAGACTAGTTCGAAGTTTTATTTATATTTGTATTGAAATTCTATCTATTGATACACACGAGTTATGTAAGCAAGTAAACATCATAAATTTTTTCGTCATGACAGGACGAATTGGAGGCTGAGCTTGAAGAATTGGAAGGTGCAGAGTTGGAGGAACAGCTTCTTCAGCCTGCAACCACTGCCCCTGCTGCTCCAGTTCAGGTCCCAGCAGGCAGAGTACCTACTCGCCCTGCTCCTCAGAAACATACAGAGGAAGACGAACTTGCTGCTTTGCAAGCAGAGATGGCACTCTAAGCAAGTCAAAATTCTCTGGTTTCAGACGTTAAAATGTTGTCTATAATAGTGCCCAGTACCGATGTACTATCTAATACTGTGTACTAAACTTTGCCAATTTTAACTAATATTGTTGACGAAACGTAGAGAGAGATTCTCATATCGTGTCAGTTTTCTGCAGGTAATGTTGGAGGAGATTACCATCCATATTTAGAGAGGAGAATCATTCTGCCTGCTGTTTTCGCGTTTGTGGGATCACTCTGTACATAATGGTGTGGTATAACTAAAAAAGCTTCTTTAGATATTGTAATCTATTGCTATGCTTATAAGGAAATTTCCCAGAACTTTACACAGTATGAATAATTTTCAACAACCTAATACGATTAATACTTTGTACAAAACCTTGAAGAGCAATGGAATAAGATTAGTATAGCTGTTAGTAAATAATCTATAATTATGGAGGCATTTGCAAAAGAAGACCCCTTCAAAGTAATTAGCCTCTGCCGTCTTGTTGGTTCATTTGATGGTCCACGTGGCAACCTCCTAATGGCGCCTTGTCTGTGACAAGGATTGTGCTTGTTGAATGGCTTTTGTGGTCCATTTGATTAGATCAACAGCTGAGGTTTATTCTTAGTTTATTACACCTCTTGGTTTACAGACTACAGTTCGTTCAATTTGAGAGATTAACATTGTTACTTGTGGGTTTTTACTCATAGTTCTGCTACAGAAACAGATTCAATAATAGATTTTTATACACAAATGTACTTGACAAATTTTTATCGTCAATTAAAAAAAAGTTAAAAACTAAAAACTGCCAAATTAGTTTGTCAAAAAGTGGCCTGTATTGAGCTTGTTTAAGCAGCATTATTCTTTTTCTTATTCTCTCTCTGACCTTTGTTCATACCTTCTTTTTTATTTGGTTGTAATCTTTGTAAATTCTAGCATGTAATTGACCTTTGAATGGCGGTCCTCTACATTAACTTTAGGCATGTAATAGTGTTGGGTTGCATAGTGTTGTTCAAGGTTGTGTGGGTTGATTGTTCGAGGATTAGTCAAGTTTTAGGAGATCCTTGTGGATCTGTGATTAAAACTGGTTCGACGTAGTTTGACGAACTCTTACTCTCTCTAGAAGACTGTTTATGCACATAATGGATTGACGTCTTTGAGCCATTCAGATAGGCATTTTGTCGAGTTGGGTGAACAATCTTGTGTTTTTTAACATTTGTGTTATGTGATTGTCGTTTATTTTTGTAATTTTTCGAATGTTTTCATCACTAAAACAGAATACTATCATTTTTCGCCAAATTAGTTTCAAGTTAACTTGAGCTTTTCAACTATACACAATATGAAAATGAGATTGGACCTGGATCAACCCGAATGCTAAATTACTTTGTTTTAACTTTAAACATTTACAGAGTTGCATTTACTTAAGACATAGCTCATTTACCAATTATAATGCTGTTAGACATTTTTCTTTTGGTAGAACCAAATTTGATCCACATGGGAGAAAACGCATTCGAAGATGATACACAAAATACGTATATTCCGAAGAAACTTTTGTCAATGAGCCAACATAGTTGTCTCCTTCAATGGTCTATTTGACTTGGCTAAAATTTCAAACTACATTTTATCCAAAAAATTGATCGAGAACTCGTGCCCTGATGACTCAAATCCAACTGCAAATATTGGATAACTAAACACTTATTTTCTTGTATCAAACAACGTGACACGAGATCTCATTTGAATTTCCTTGCGTATCTAACTCAACTGATATGAGACATTTTATATGCTCTTTTAGCTTCCATTGTAGGTTAGAATCTCCTTTCACATCTCTTCATTTTACTTTCTACCATCCGACATGATGTACAAGAAAATGATGCAAACACTACGTTTGCAAATACTTCCCTCCTTTTTCAAGGAAAATAAGTTCACTATCTTCGGCTAAGCTCAAAGTACTCCCAAAAGAAGCTACTTTTGTGCTTAGCCAAACATGATTTATGACGGGTTTTTGCCATAACAAATCTCAGTTCTGTAAAGAACAATGGGCTTCTACGAAAGATCTGACCATCACAGGAGTTATTTTCTTGTACTCAGGTCATGGTGCATCAAATGCAGTTAACACCTGCCATATTCATATAAGAGAGCTATCTTACCATAAAAGGATGTCAATTAGTTACCAAGGGAATGAAAAAATAAGGAAAAAAAAAAAAAGGTAGTAACCATGTCCTTGTAATGCAACTAGATGTAAAGCTTGTATACTGAGGGACAAGCAACTCATTGATTTATAAGGATAAGTTGAACTTGAAAAGGACTTAAGAAACTGCTTTTCTTCTCATAATTTGTTTATAAACAACCATTTTTGAATCTTGACTGCCAAATATGTGCTCGGGAAAGCTTTATCACCGAAGCTACAGACTTAAAGATTGCCTTCTGGCATCTGATCCTCAACAGGGCCAACAGGAACCACAGCAGGTAACTCCAAATAGTCGAAATCTTCTGTTATTCCAACCTGTGTCCAACGTAACAAAAGAAGGAAAAAAAACAAAAAAAACAAAAAACCGCCAATAAGAACTTGCTAACAAATAAATGCAGTCTTAAATGATTATCTTGTTACAGTTATATTTATTATTCGTGATCTGAAAGTAAACTTTCCAATTATTCTGTAGTGATAGCATTTTTAGATCACTCCACTAGTCCACTGTAACTAAAGCTCAAATAGTGTAAATTATAGACCTCACAGTAAAGGTGTTCAAGTTGCTCTCTGGCCTGTGGAAAGTTGTTTGAACACCATTGACGCAGTGTGAAAATGTTATCTGTGGATTAATAACACAAGATTAAGAAGTGAGAAACAAAGTCATGAACCTTGCTCTTCAAACTCAAAAGGGAAAGAACATTGGATTATGAAAGGAGACCTGTCCATCTGTTAGCTGATGCATGTGCTACTTCAATTGCTTTCTCTGCAGGCATAATACAAGAGAAAAATGAAAAAATAAGAATGCGGCAGACCGTGATATTTCCTAAATATACTGAAGTCGAAAGATATTCTCTGATGAAGAGGATGTCATTGGGTAGATAAAAACGTTAAGTGTGATAACTGATAAGGAAACATTTTACTCATTGCTTCAAAGGTAGCTGGATCATTCTCTGCATATTGGCCTATTTCATCCTGAAAGTAGAATCAAGGACCACAGTCAACTTTCAATGCCAAACAAATCGAAGGAAAAGAAAGAATGGAGAGCAACAGAAAAAATAAAAGCAAGAAAAAGAAAAAGAAATAAAATTGAAGCATCTCTAAGGAAGGAAAATTAAGCTATTAAACCTGTAGCTCATTATATTTTGCTTCAATAGCTTTAAGCTCATCAAGGGCCTCCTCTCGTTCATCCTAACTCAAAGAAGAAACTTCAAGTCATTGGAAAGGATACATAGAAAACCTTAGTTCAAGTTTACTGAAGAATGAGAATGGAGGACGGAGAAATTAACTTACAGATTCCTCTCTCCCCTTCTTCAAATTGTTGCGTTGTTCAACAAGTTCTTCATATCGTTTTTCACTACCTCGGAGATCAGAGTCTAGCTTCCTATGAATGTTTCTTAGCTGTTGATAAATTAAATCAGGCATGGCAAGATCTACATCTAAATAAATTTAAACTCCATGAATTTCAGGATAAGAAGTGCATAATTAGATCACCTGGTTACCAGCACAGCTAGGAAGACTCCAAAAGTATACCTGAAAGTTCAAGTGCAATGACATTCAAAACAGGAAACCTCTGTGGACAACTTAATGTTGGAAAAACATTGTGTCCATGCAAAATCTATCAGGCTTAGCTGAATGGTTTTGGAAACATGTGTCTTGATCACATTTGAACAAGCTTACTCACAGAAGTTCCTATCTTGTCTTTGAAAACAAGGTCGTCATCCACTAGACTTTGAACAACATCTTTTACTGACTGGCTGATTACGCCTTTCTTTGGGCCCAACTTCTCAAGTTCCTTGAGCTAAATGAAACACCAGGAACATAGAATGAACTTGTTAAGATGACACATGATAAATAAACGGTGCTCAAATATGCGCTGTACTTTAAAAAAATAAAAAATCAAAGATTGTCAGAAGATAGAGATGAAATTATAAAAGTAGCAAGATGAGAAGAAAGCTGTTTGTATCACTTGGGAAGCAAGAAAGACGTCAACTAAGGACTAAGGCAACGGGGACAACCACATCTCATATTTTGTACTTCTGTCAATTACTGTAAAATTAAGAAATACACTATGAGGAATTGTGGAAGCTATAAAACACTCCTCAAATCTTCAGCCACGCTGTATTATCATTAAAACCAGAACATATGGAATAAGGAATATTAGAAAAATATATTGCCAAAAACTCAGTTACAGTTAGCATTCAGCATAGTATTATAATGTTAAAGAAACTAGATAAGAGTTCACCGTGATGCAAGGACAAAGCAGAGCCCTCCATTTATCCAAATTCTTTCCAATATTCTTAAACACCCTTAGCACGGATTTTCAATGAGATGGCATATGACAACAGGCTTATACGAGGACCACAAAGAGGCTAGACCCTTAGCACATGATTGTTCATAAAATGAGCAATATGTGCGCACAACAGGCTGGTATGAAAACCTAACATTTAGTATTTCACTATGTATAAGGAATTACGAAAGTAGTTCTTTCAAAAAGGACGTGATTAGGAAGGACTGTTAGAGAATTACTACAAGCCCAAATTGCCTTCAGTAATGTGATACCATGAATATTAGAAATATAGAAAGAGACATTTGAGAACAGAATACGCATCGTAGAACTATTACAATCAAAAGAATATTTCGATAAAAACTACTCGAGTTGATGGAGTATACAATTGAAAGGTACTTACAAGGAAGAAGTCCTGTGAGTCATAAAAAATTTGCAGCATTTTCTCCCGTTTCTCATCTAATGAAAGTCCTCTTTTCTTAGACTGGCAACACGTAGCATAAATTAGGATTTTTAAATTTATACTTCATTTTAATAAAACAGACACATGTTTGACAAATGAAGTAAATCGAAATAGTAAGAAGCAGATGCCAAAAGGCAATATGAAAAGAAAATGTAGAAAGAATTAAAAAGAAATCATCCAATGCCCCCATAATATTCAGAAAATGAGTAATGCCTATGGAGGTGTAGCACGCACATATTACTGAGATGAAGCAACCATTTCTTATGAATGGAACCTTTATACTTCACTCTTCATATATTATACACTGTTCAGAGTTTCCCTAGAGTTTCAGTTTTTAAAATATGTCCAAAACAGATACTCTAGCATTCTAGAGGTTTTGCATAAACCTACAAATATATATATATATAGGAAATGAAAGAATACAACGAAAAATTGCTACATATGTGCGTTTTAAATGAAATTGAAATTATGAATTTCCCAAAAGAGTTCGATAAAATCACATCAAAAACCCGAAAGATCAATCATGAAAAAATTACTATAAAGGTTCTATTAAACACATAATATCATCCCAAATAAATCCGATTTATGAATATTAGAAATAAACGGATAATAATAAACAACACGATTTCAACTTGTCCACAAAAAGTGCGCAAATCAGTAGGTGAATAAAATGGAAAACATAATCTAAACAGGAAACGTTGTATATACATCGATTCAGGAAATCGTTGAACGGAAATAATAGGGATTTTAGAGATTCGTACCATTGTGAACTTGAAATTGAAAATTCGAGACCACTGAAGAGCAAATAGGAAGTTTAACAAAATTTTGAATGCCTAGTGAAGTGGAAGCCTCCAGAATACTTTTTGTTCGTGCTTCGTGGATTAATAAATTTAGCGGGAAAAATGTAATCACAAAGTTTTAGGGTAAACTCGTGGATGGTCTCACGTATCGATCTTTCCGTTTGTGACACTCACATCGTCGATCTTTTAATACAGAGCACAATATCATCGTCAATGTCTATTTAGACTTTGTTTAATTCCCCTTTTTTTTAAATATATATATTTTTTCAATCATGTATTCTTTAATAGAATTTATACACGCAACCCAAAATATTTTCCTTAATTTTTAATCACATATCCTCCATTAATCTACTATTTCAAAATTCATTCTACCTAAAAAAAAAAAATGGGGCTCAAACATCCTCTTATATTAATAGCGTGTTTGAGCATCATTTTTTTAACAAAAAAGTTTTGAGTTTGTATGTAATATCAATTTATTAAAAATATGGTTGAAAACAATAAAAATAAATGTACACTGAAAATAATAGAGACTAAACAAAGGTTGACATTCAAATTGTTTGAGCAATATAAAAATTTCACTTAAAATATATCTTTTAGGTTGGATATATAAATCAATAATGGCTCACCTATCGAACAATTGATCAACTGATTGAACTAGTAACACAGTGACTCGATTGTTTGTAATAGTTTAAAAAAATATTCTTTATCTCAAGAACAAATAGTTATTGTTCTAAGGGTGATTATATGGCCACAATAAATTTGATGATAACTATGCATTCAATATCTAAAAAAAATTTCCTTTATTCCCAAGATCAAATAGTTATTGTTCTAAGGGGGTTATATTGTTCCAATAATATTTATGTGGGACCCACCTCCAATATGAGATTTCTGGTAATTTTCTATGAATTGCTTTCTGTACGTATGGAAAAATTCCTAAGTTTTATCCCAATCTTCTTCTTGGTTGTGGTGATTAGTTTGATTTGTCTCAATAGGATAACTTAATTTTCATATTGTTCCAATGGTAGTCACACTTTTAATTTTTTTTTTTTTTTAATTTTCGTTAGAAGATTAGTGGATTACACTTTAATTTTCATCTCGTTCCAATGGTAGTCTAGTCACTCTTTGAAGGTAATATTTTTTTATGCCTCGAACGCTTCAAAAATTGGAGCAGACATTTACAACAGAGAAAAATGGTGGACAACTGTGGGGGGTGGTGGTGGGGGGTTGTGGAGCTGGGGGCAGTGGTTGTCGCTGAGGCCTGACTGGTGGTGGGTTGTGTGGGGATTTTGGGGTGGATTGGGTGGGGGAGGTCGGGAAGAAGGCTCTTTTTTAATTTTCGTCTCAATTGTATTTAATTGTGATCTATTTATAATTTTTGAAAAGATTTAGGGCTTCTACTACAATTTTCCCTTTTTATAAAAAAATTAGTTACTCTTTTTTGTGTAGTTGTAAATTCAATATTTTACATGGCTTTAACGGTCAAAATGGACGGAGAAAGCGAGTCTTTTTAAGAAATGTTCAGTATGCTTGATACCTAAAAAATGTTGACGGTAGATTAATAACAATTTGAAAGATTACAAATGAAAAATGTAAATTCGCTAAATTTATCCATTGGCTCGAAAAGCGTTAATCCTAGACTTCAACTTTACAATAAAATTCCAACATATAACAAAAACGACCATGCTAGATGTACAAAGTCCCTTAACAAAGTTGGTTTACAAATCCAAGTAACAGTATTAAAAAGACGTATATATCATTCTCCTTATACTATTGCTAATATAATGTTTTCTATATAG
>CAIGRP010027152.1:0-28737 GCA_903798385.1 Fraxinus cuspidata | reverse complement strand
CGAGTTTATTCGAACTTTTTTAAATTTCAGTCCATCCTAATGTTATTTCTGGATCCGCCCCTGGTCATAGCACAAATAATCATCACATTTTCCTCTAGTGATGCATCTTTAGTCCATCGTCTTGCATCTAGAAAAATTGCACACTTCATTGAGGCTTACATAATCTTAACCGCACCATATGTGCATTTTAATACAGTCTCTAAGACCTTGAGAGCGTTGGGGTATTGCCTAAAAAAGAGCCAAATTAAGTTTAACAAAAAATGCACCATTTTCTCGGTTGAGTCCGTCTCACCGGGCTTGTCTAGTGCAATTTGCCTCTTTTGTGTGGTTTGCTGACTACTGCACATGAAGCGTGGTTTACCTAATACGCACTCACAGTGGTCTGACCTTCGCCCCTTCGGGATGGTTGGGGCTCAGCTGGTGGGTAGGGGCTACGGGTTCCTACGTCAACAAAAAAAAAAATCTAGGATGATCAACAATTTTATAACATGCACATTGTTCGTTCCTTCAATTGGTGGAAGAAGATGAATGGTTAGCTAACTTTGCCTCCTCACCCCGCCAATTGAACTATTCGAAAATTTCAGGTGAGTAATGTATCTCTATAGGTTGACGATATTTTTCTCTTTTGCTAATTAGATCAGAGAGAAAAAAATTGATCTAGCATTCAGGGAATTTTCTTTTTGTCTTTGTGTTCTGTTCAAAGGGAAGAAAATTGTAGGTATGATAAAGCTTGAGTTGTTTCCTGCAATACTTGAAGGTTTAGATAGTCGAGGGATTTACATGATTGAAACATTGTTCATAGTGGAATAACTGTCTTTGACAATCAAAGATGGTTTTTCACATGTTGATTGTATTTTTTTTTTAAAGCCAACCGTGTATTTTATCTCTTAATTTCTCGAAGGATTTTTCCTTTTGAATTTTTTTGTTGTTGTTTTGTTTTGTATTTGAGAAAGATTGATTGATTAAGACTCAAGAGTCCACTTTTTTATTTGTACAATGACCTATTTATAGGAATATTTAGGGCGTTCTCATCAATTTTACGATTTGACCTTTTTTTTTTTATCATTTTGTTGGTAATCATTATTAAATTTTCATTTTCAAGGCATATTGATTTTCGCATTGTTTTGTGAAATGTGCCCTGTAATACTTTATTTTCATGCAAAATCATGATGCACTAACATCAATGTTGATTTATCATTATTTATGCAAAAGCACGTTACCTTTAATAATGATTTTGGTCAAGTTTTAAAGTCTTACATATTCGTTTGTATAGGCAAATCTCGATGATCGCTCTTTTGCTTAGGTAAGCCTCAACGATTGAGACATAATCCATGACATGTTGGCACACAATTAGACCCCCTTTTGTAGCTGACATGGTATTCAGGTGGACCATAAGATTTTTGTATGTTATGTTAATCCTCCAAATCTAAATTCCATATTTATATGAAATAAATAATTTTTGATATTTCCTTGCCTCCACTACTGAAATCTTTGCGCTTAAGTTTTATCCATTGTATAACTTCTCTTTTTTTCGAAGTATCATGCTGAATAGAGATCGAAGCATAATATATTGGTTTCTTTGAATTATGAGGCAATTATGTTGGAGGAAATTTAGAGCTTGAAGATTTGATTTCTTATGTATTCGGAGGAATTTATGCCCAAGCAAATTTGAAGCATGACTTGGCTGTATATTGTGTAGCTCCTTCTACATTCAGAGGCGCTATACCGAATTGGAGTCTGAAGCCAATTTCAAATTATGTCATTATTGGAAGCATAGTGACCAAGGTCATGGTAAATGTGATCGAGGTACTAGTTTCCCAAGTTTGAGGTGAAGGACTTGTCCAAAAGGTTGTGTCATGAGATGATCAAATATGTCGAAATCGGCATGATAGCTTGGATGTGGTAGTCATGATGACCTTGGAAGAAGCATTGTGCCATTTCGCATATTCTTTTAATGATTGTAGCAGCTGTTAAATTGGTGCATTAAACAATGTATCATGTTGGAGCACAAGTTTCAGGCACGTTAAGCATCTAGGTTGTCCGTTCGTAAATAGACAATGGCGCTTATTGCAACTTTAGGGCCTAGATTGAGCCTCTAATGAATGATTGGGACTTCATGACATTTGATCCAATGGTTACTATTCCAATGTGATGCCTATAAAAGGCCAAAGTTACTATCATCTTCATTTTCTCTACCTTGCATTCAAAACATTCCAAGTTTCACTTTCATGAAGTAATTCGGTCCAAAAGTTTCCGGTGAGAGAACTTAGAGATAAACTCTCAACCTTCCCTTCTTTCTCTTCAATTATTTCACTTATTTGAAAATATCTCTCTATGGGGAAATTGTTTGTAAAGGTAGAAAGTGATAGTGAGGAAGTGTTAGTACCAGAGCCATTAGTCATCTGGCTTATATCATCCTAGTGAGGCAGTATTAAAGGGTGACCTCATAACGGCTACTATAGCAAGGGTTATAGACTAGGATGACGCTGGCGTTCTGAGGCCATCTAGCACCAAAGTTAAGGATGAACCCAGTTGTGTTCAGGATGTGGAAGTGCTCTAGGAGGGTGCGGGCGGTGTAGCTGAGGTTGAGGAAGGGACAAAATGAGCTCTGAAGCCCAAGGGGTTGCATCGAAATTTACATTTATCGTAATCGAAGAGGATTTTATTTTATAGCGTTCACGTTCTATATCACTGACTAAGTCAAGTTGATAGTGCCAGTGGCGAATCTAGAATTTCCAGTGATCACGGGTGGTCTTTGATCTTTGCCATTAATGACGACAATGAAAACCAATACCGTGAATTAAAATTACTTATATTATAGTTCGAATTGCAAGTGTAGATATACGTTATCTACCGGTCTAATAATATTTATCGAGTAAGAATTTCAAGTTAGAAAAATTGGTCAAATCACTTACTTTCTTGGTTCGATTTGTTAATAATCCTAGTCTAGCAAAAAAAAAAAAAAAAAGTAGACTATTTCATATTTTTAAAGTTGATAAAGATTTTGTTGTTGAACGTGTGAAGAAAAAATTGTGTCAATGCTCATCCGAATTGCTAAATTTTTTTCAAATGACAAGATTAAAACAAATAAATTATTGCACTTTAATAAATGTTAACTATCAATTTAATTTGCTTCTTCGTTATTTTTTCATTTTTCAAAACATAGTTATCATATCCGATTCGATCGTTGACCCGGACAAATTATCAAGTTATGGAGTTATAAGTTTAACCGCTGAGTCATTGAAATTTCGAATTTTAGTTTTAAAAAAAATAAATAGACAATATATCAATTACTTTGCTAAAATGGATCATATATATTTTTGTTACAGAAAGTACTGACATCAACTCAATGCCAAGTTGGTCAAGCTTCCAATAATTCCAAAGGAATGCATATATTCGAATCCCAATTGTTTCACCTTTCTAATAAAACTAGACTTTTTATAAAAGTGAAAAACATTAAACAAAACATAAAATGATTGATCTTGGGGAGAGTCAAACTCAAGACGCGTACTCACTTCATTGGGGGCTCCAAACCAATTGATCTACCAGAATTATTTAAGAACAAACGAAAACACAGATATATAACAAAAATATATGTACATTGATACAAAAAAAAATTAATACCGGCGTATCCAGCACGGGCGGCCGTCGGAGCTCGCCGGGTGCTGGATCCGCCCCTGGATAGTACTTGAACCAACTGACACGGTCGATTGTCCACCTCCTAGTTGTATGACCTTCATCTAATCCCAACTTAGGTTAAGGTTAGATTCCATCTTTACCCTTTCTTTCGGAGATCTTCAGAAATGAGCCGACACAACTATACCCAAAGGATGGCCTGCATCATTGATGCCTTCATCATTTGGAAGATAGTGGGAAATGAAGGTGATATCCCATTAATGGTATTGAAAGCCCTTTATACACCTCGTAAGTTGCTAAGGCATAACCTACGCGGCTAGTATTATCTATTGCCATGTTCAGGGGAGGCCCTCTACCGAGGGCTTGAAATCCTTGATCAAGGGTTAGAAGAGGCTTTTTTTTTCCTACATCCTAGGTGATTGGCAGTGGCCTGAAGTCCTCGATCAATCTGCTCTTCAAGAAAGATGACCTTCACCCCAAGTTGAACAAGAATTGCTAAAAACTTGTACTAAAGAAAATCCAGGAGCCGTCCCTCCTCCACTAACTTAACCTGACTTAACCATTACAAGACATGAAATTTCCTTACTCGACAAATTGTCCGCTTTAAAAAATATAAGCTGTTGAATTAATAAACAAAAAAGTAATAAACTTAATTAATTGTCCATAATACTTTCCAATCATATTTTATGTTGCATGTCATTCAAATTGAACCTTTTCAATCTTAGTGGTCTCGCAACGCCTCAATAAGTTTGATATATAATAGGGAAAATTACCTAAAACCAAGAATTTAAAATTTGATTATCATAAATCAGGTCATTAAGAATTTTTTACAAAATATTAATTAAAATAATCCATATTAATCTCTCTTTGAGTTTAACCATTTCTCTCTCTACATTATCTCTACGGAAGCACCATCCTCCCTCCCCCGCCCTCATTCTCTGCTTCATTTAAACCCAATCATCTTACAATATCTCTCAACAGTGACATACATATGACCTCAAAATCACGATGTCGTAGCATCGCCATCTTGACCCTCTGCTCCTTTGTCCTAGCTTGCCACGTTTTCAGTTCAGCATTTAGTGGTTAGAATATATGTTAGAATTATGGTATGGCCCGAATTCTATTTTGAAGATGATTAAGAATTCTAATTAAGGTTGATATTAAGAAGAATTCTATTTGTTGGAATGCTTTTGAAATCCTATTCGAAGTCTATTTGATAAATTCTAGTTGAAATTCTATTTAGAAACCCAATTAGGAGTTGAAATTTGTGTTGTACTTGAAGAAATCAAGATATGGACCAAGGTGAACTTTTCGGCGCAATTATGCTCACCTAGCGCTCAACTGGATCTCAAGCGCCCAAAGCAGTGAAGCTGGCGCCCGCCTGGCCGTCGAACGCTTGAGCGGCGGGGCGACGCCTACCTAGCTCTTAAGTGCCATATTCATCCGACCCAGGCACATTTTCATATGTTGACGCGTTTTGAGCATTCTTTTTCATCTATATCTGTACTTTTAGAGTTTGAAATATCCCCTATATATATTTGGCCATTTTTTGTATTTTAGATTAAGTTAGATAAATCAAAAACACAAAATCATTGTAGTTATTTCTCCATATTTTAGTGAAATTGATTTAATCCAGGATACGAGGGCAAGTTCGGGCAATGATCCATTGATCGTTGAGAGCGGATCGATGACTAGGTCACGAGCAAAGTAAGTCAAGGATGCTATGGGATTGTTTGCTCAAGCTACGGTGAACGAAACATTGACCAAAACAAGCAAATGAACAACTTTCATGTTAGACATGACAGTTGAAACGAAGTTGAGCAACTTGATTCAAACGATGGATAGAGAAACTGGAGGGACAACTTTGCGGCCATATAGCTGTCCAAGATGTGCGACAGCATGCCTCTTTACCAAATCTACAAAGGAGGGCTAGAAATGATCTATGAGACCGCATAGACTTGATCTATGCGGCCGCATAGTATAATTCCAAACACGAATTTTTCAAATTTCGTGCAATCTTCTATTTAAGTTAAAACTCTATTTTGTGATATCTTTTGCTTTTTTTTTTTTGCTTAATTCCGTTTTCTAGCTAGCTTTTATGGGGCCCCCCATAATATGACTCATTATATTCATTGTAAAAGCACAATTTATTAAGAGATTAATTGAAAGACACATTGCTTTCTTCTCGTTCTTCATCGAGCTAATTGTGAACTTATCAAGAATATTTATTATGGCATTCAAACAAAATCGAGTGTAATTCTTGAGTCTTGTAATCATGAGGTCAACATATTGACGTGTTGCTTCCTTGATTCACTATTCTTGAATCAAGCTTAAAACATTGATATCTTGGTTTTCTTGGGTTGAATCAATCTTGTGTGGGTTTCGTAACTACCATTGCTACGTGGGTTCGCATTACTTGGTATCAGAGCAAGGCCCCAAAAATCAAGGTTATATCCTAATTATTTTCCTTTTTATTTGAGTCTTTTGTTTTTCAATTCTTCACGTTCTTCATTTTTTTGAGTTTCCAATCCATAAAATCCAAAAAAAATAAAAAATTCAAAACTTGTTTGTGTGCTAATCTAGCATCCAAATTTATTTTTATTTCTTTTGTTGGTATCTAGTTAAATTTCTGAGCAAAAAAAAACAAAAACAAAAACAAAAATTCAAAAAATTGCCAGCAACATCCAATTTCCATTTGTCTAAGTGAAAAAAAAAATTTCAACTTCAAAAGTGTCAAATTCAAATTCAAAAAACACCTTTTTGAATATTCTCTTAGTGTTCCATTCAAAGTTACAATTCCTACTTCTTGAGTCATTCTAATGTCATTTTTTTCTTACTCAATCTTTGTTTGAAACTCTATAAGCATTAATTCTGAGCCCGAACTAGTTTTTTGAAACAATGGCAAGAAAGCATTGAGTGAAAAAAGACAAAGTGGTGAAACTAACAGAGGACAAAATATAATTTGAGTGATACATGAGCATATACACGTGAGGCAAATATTAAATGAGATTTAAGATATCGGATAAAGGCAATTCTACTTCAAGTAGGAATAATAACCAAGTCAACATGTCGAATGAGGTGATACGACGGTTCGAAAGGTTGTTTGAGGATGTGAGAGATAGACTGGATAAGCAAGACACATTGCTTGCTAATTTATGTAAGGAACAACCTAGAGAAATTCATAACGCAATGAGGCAAGGAAGTAGGGATAATAGAGTGGATTGTGATAGTGAATGAGAAGCAGATAGTGATATTAATGATGATCCATTGGTAGATGTCGAGTTAGGAAGAATGATGGATAGAGGCGTTAGGCATGAAATGAGGGGTAGAGATCTTGTTAGAGATGGGGTTGATAGAAGTATGGGCAATATAAAAAACGAGTGATCGGGATGCATACTTGGTGTGGGAAAAGAAAGTAGAGTTGATATTTGATTACAATTACTCGGGGGAAAAGAAGGCAAAGATTGCGATACTTGAATTTACAGATTATGCTATTATTTGGTGGGATTAAGTAGTAACATCTAGGAGGAGGAACCATGAAATGCCTATTAATACATGGGAAGAATTGAAGGCTATCATGAGGAAGAGGTGCGTGCCTAATCATTATTATCTAGAGCTTCAAAAAAATTGCAAAGCCTCTACCAAGGCTCTAGAAGTGTGGAGGATTATCACAAGGAGATGGAAATTGCGATTCTTAGAGAAAATATTGATAAGGATAGGGAGGCCACTATGGCCTGGTTATTTGAATGATTTGAATAGGGAATAGCTAATGTGGTAGAGTTGCAACATTATGTAGAGTTGGAAGACATGTTACATGTAGCTATGAAGGTGGAAAGGTAATTGAAGAGGAATGGAACAGCTAAATATTCATTGGGTTCTTAAGGTTATAACTTTTCTTGAAAGTCGAAGTGGGATAATAATAAAGGTGATGGGGCTGTTTCAAAAGGTAGGAATGAACTACTGAAGGAAAGAGAGGAAGTTGCTAGCAAAGCTACACCAAAGGTGGATTCCCAACCCTCTAGGAATTGGAATATCAAATGATTTAGGTGCTTATGATCGAGACACATTGCTTCTCAATGTCCAAACAAATGGTGATGATCTTGCGTGACAATAGAGAAGTGGTGAGTGATAGTGATGATGAATATGATGACATGCCGGAATTGGAAGATGCTAGCAATGGTGATGAAGTGAATATTCCACAGGAGAGCAATTGGTTACATGCGAGCTCTTAGTGCTCAAATCAAAGTGGATGACTTGGAGCGGCAAAGGAGGAACGTATTTCATACGGGATGCCACATCAGAACAAGGCATGTAGTATGATTATTGGTGGGGGTAATTGTACCAATTTGGCTAGCACAACACTTGTTGAAAAATTGGGATTACCTATGCTAAAACATTCTATGCCTTACAAACTGCAAATGTTGGATAAATGTGGAGAGATTAAGGTGAATATGAGAGTGTTGGTAAGTTTCTCAATTGAGAGATATCATGATGAAGTGATGTGTGATGTAGTTCCTATGCATGCCGGGCATATTTTGTTGGGGAGGCCATGAAATATGATAGGAAGATGATTCATGACGGATACAAAAATAGGTACGACTTTACTAAGGATGAGAAATCTATTACTCTTACACCGTTGATACCACAACAAGTGTATGAAGATCAAATCAAGTTGAAAAATGATGAGTAAAAAGATTGAGAGAAAAATGGAGTGAGAATGACATTTCACAATAAGAGAACAAGAGAGAAAATAGTGAGGTGACTAAAAGTGAGAAAAAATAGTATAGCCACAAGAGATTAAAGAAAAGTCAAAAGTAAATTTCTTTGTAAAAGGGAGTGAGTTGAAGATGACATTAGTTGATAACTAACATATGATCTTATTGGTTTATAATGAGTCATTCCTCAATTTTGAGGAATCTAATACACCCCTTCCTAGTTTGACAACTTCTTTGTTACAGGAATTCGAAAACGTGTTTCTGGAGGAAATGCCTAATGGGCTACCATCAATTTAGGCATTGAACATCAAATTGATTTCGTACCTGGAGCTGTCATTCCAAATAGGCCGGCTTATCGGAGTAATCCCGAGGAAAATAAGGAACTTCAAAGGCAAGTGGAAGATTTGATAAGCAAAGGGTATGTGAGGGAGAATACGAGTCAATGTGCCGTACCAGTGCTACTTGTACTAAAAGAAAGATGGAATCTGGAGAATATGTGTCGACTGTAAGGCTATTAACAATATAACGGTAAAGTATCATCATCATATTCCTAAGATAGATTATATGTTAGACGAATTACATGGATCATGCATATTTAGTAAAATTGACCTTAAAAATGTAATCATTAAATTAGGACGAGGAAATGAGATGAATGGAAAACCACTTTTAAAACTAAATATGGGTTGTATGAGTGGTTAGTCATGCAATTTGGACTTACTAATACACTTAGCACATTTATGAGATTTATGAATCACGTCTTACATGCATTCATAGGTAAATTCGTAGTAGTTTACTTTGATGACATTTTGTTATATAGTAAGGATCTAAATGAACATATAGGACATTTGAGATATGTGCATGTGGTCTAAAAACAAGAATAACTTTATGCTAACTTCAAAAGGTGTACATTTTGCAAGAAAAAAGTTGTGTTTCTTGGTTATGTCGTTAGTGCTAAGGGTATTGAAGTGGATGATGAGAAAATCAAAATCATCAATGAGTGGCCAATACCTAAAAGCATAATCGAGGTAAGGAGCTTTCATAGGTTAGTTAGCATTTATAGGTGTTTTGTTAAATACTTTAGCACACTTGCCACACCACTCACGAAAGATATAAAGAAAAGTATTGGATTACATTGGGGCGTTGAACAAGAACATGTTTTTAATGCTATTAAAGATAGGTTGTGTATCCCACCGATTTTATTATTATCTAACTTTAACAATACTTTTGAGATTGAATGTGATGCCTCAGGAATCGGTATTGGAGCTGTCTTGATGTAGGAACGAAGGCCAATCGTTTACTTTAGTGAAAAGTTAAGTGGAGCAGTTTTCAACTATCCTACATATGATAAGGAGTTGTATGCACTTGTTCGAGCTTTGGGGACATGACGCACTACCTATGGTGAAAAGAGTTTGTGATTCACACCGATCATGAGTCCTTGAAACATTTAAGGGGTCAAGGCAAGCTAAACAAGAGATACGCAAGGTAGATGGAGTTCATCAAGACATTTTCTTATGTTATTCGGTACAAATAAGGTAAAGAAAATGTGGTAGCAGATGTTTTATTAAGAAGGTACGTGCTTTTAACTTCTTTAGATGCTAAATTGTTTGGATTTGAATATGTTAAGGATATGTATGCTAATGATTTAGATTTCTCTAATATATACGAATCATATAATAAGGGTGTTGTGGATAGATTTTTTTAGGTATGATGGTTATTTATTCCTATAAAATAAATTACGTGTTCCTAAATGTTTAATTGAGAGAATTATTAGTACGTGAAACACATGGTTAATGTCTAATAGGTCATTTTGGGGGTTTAGAAGACCTTAGAGATGTTAGGTGAATATTTTTATTACCCTAAGATGAAAGTTGATGTTGATTGAATTTGTAGTATATGCATCATTTGCAAAAAGTCTAAATCTAAGGTTCTATTTTAAAGTTTATATACACCATTACCTGTTCCTAGTGAACCTTGGGTTGATATGTCTATGAATCTCGTGTTGGGTTTACCTAGGACTAAAAAAAGAAGAGATTATATATTTATGTTGGTAGATAGATTTAGTAAGATGATACATTTTATTCCATGTTATAAAACTAAAGATGCCACCAATATTACGGATTAATTCTTTTAGGAAGTAGTGCGCTTACATGGCATTCCTAGAAGCATTGAATCAGATAGGGATGTTAAGTTCTTTAGTCACTTTTGGAGGATTTTGTGGAATAAGTTAGGAACCAAGCTATTGTTTTCTACTACTTGTCACCCATAAACGTATGGTCAAACTGAGATCATTAATATAGCTATGATACAATTGTTACGCACTATATAATAAGAATTTAAAATTTTGGGATGCGTGTTTACCATTTATAGAATTTGCATATAATTGGGCCACGTATTCTACTCTTCTTACTCGCCTTTTGAAATTATATATGGTATTAATCCACTAACACATTTGGATTTAATTCATTTACTTGTGAATGAAAATGGTAGTTTCGATGGGAAGAAGAAGGTCGTCTTGGTGAAATCACTCCATGAAAAGGTGATGTTTCAAATTGAGAAGAAAAATGAGCATTATGCTTCTCAAGCAAACAAGGGACAAATGCGCGTAACATTTGAACCAGGAGATTAGGCTTAGGTACACTTGAGGAAAGAACATTTTTCAGAACAAAGAAATTCGAAGTTGCAGCCACGGGGAGATGGTCAATTCCAAGTCCTTGAAAAGATCAATGATAATGCCTACAAATTAGATCTTTCAGGTGAGCATAATGTTTCGGCTACTTTTAACGTCTCTGATCTTTCTCTCTGATGCAGGTATTGATTCGATGTCGAATTTTTTTGAAGAGGGATGGGATGATGTGATCCAGAAACAAGGACAAGTCCGTGCAATGATCAATTAATCGTTTAGGGATTACCAATGACTAGGTCACGAGCAAAGCAATTCAAAGAGGCTGTGGAATTGCTTGTTCAAGCTATGGTGGACAAAATATTTAACACAATAAGCAATGGAACAAGTTTCATGTTAGTAGAGTAACTTGATTCGAGCGATGGATGAAAAAACAGGAAGGACAACTATGCGGCCGCATAGTTGTCCATGTGACCGCATGCCTCTTTATCGAATCTACAAAGGAGGGCCAGAAATGGTCTATGCGACTGCATTGACTTAAACTATGTGGCCGTATAGTATAATTCCTTACGCGAATTTTTCAAATTTCGCATAATCTTATATTTTGCTATTTTTTTGGTTTAATTCCATTTTCTAGCTAGATTTTATGGGTTTCCTATAAATAGGACTCAATAGATTCATTGTAAAAACACAATTTATTAAGAGATTAATTGAAAGGTGTATTGCTTTCTTCTTTTTCTTCATTGAGCTAATTGTGAACTTATCAAGAATATTTCTTGTGGCGTTCAAACAAAATTGATTGTGATAATTGAGTTTTGTAATCACGGGGTCAACATGTTGTGGCGATTGTGTTGGTTCCTTGATTCATTATTTTTGAATCAAGCTTAAAATATTGATTTCTTGGCTTTCTTGGGTTGAATCAATCTTGTGTAGCTTTCGTAGATACCATTGCTACGTAGGTTCGCATCAGCAATCTCCATTCCTCTGCCAATTATTTTTGTTCTTGAGTTTGGGATCAATTATGTCATTGTGTTATTGTTTTCTCGCCTATTATCACAACAAATTGATATCAAAATTATTTGATATTTTATTCGTTGTTTATAACAAATTGGTATCAAAGTTAAGGCATTATTCACGGGGAGATTTTATATTTTTTGGAATAATAACCATGAAGTATGATATTCCACTTTTGGATCCCTGAACAAGATTTTCATTGTGGCAGGTAAAAATGCGAGAAATACTCGTTTAGATGGATTTGGACAATGCCCTATTGAGATTTGACAAGATGCCCACAACTTGGAATTTGAAATAGAAACAACGTAGGGATTTGAAGGTCCTATTACAAATTCATCTTCATCTTTCGAATAACATTCTTTATGACGTTTTGAAGGAGAAGTTCGATATTGTGTTACGGTTAAGATTGGAGCAATTGTGAATGATGAAGTGTCTTACTAGCAAATTGTACTTGAAGTAGTACCTTTTATTCTCATCGTATGACAGAATGTACATCTTTTGAAGATCACGTAATTGTGTTTAAGAAAGTCATCGTTGATCTTGAAACCTTGGAGATTAAATATGATGAAGAATATTTGGGTATGATTTTGCTGTATTCGTTGCCCGCTTCATATATATCGTTTTGAGACACGATCCTATATAGTCGTAATACTCTTTCCATTGAAGATGTTTATGAAGCTCTTTATTTAAAGGAGAAGATAAAGTATCTCATTTGAACTAAGGCTCATGAAGATGGCCTTATTATATTGATGGTTATTCTGGAAGGGACAAATTAAGGTCTAAATTCACAAATAAAATTTGTAATTATTGCAAGAGGAATGGTCACTTGGTTAAGGATTGCTATAAATTTCAAAGTACAAAAAAAATAGCCTCAGCTAATCAGAAGGGAAAGCAATTAGCTACTTCGGATAAAGTTAGCGTTGGAGAAATGTTTCACAATGATGAAGATCTTTAGATGATTTCTGACGACAATTCTAAACCTGAAGATGATTGGATTCTTGATACGGCTTGCACATTTTACACGTGCCCCAATTAGGATTCCTTTACAATATATGAAGAATTTTCCAAAGGTGTTATTGTGACGGTAATAATACACCTTGTCGAATGGATGATATAGGAAAGGTCAGAATTAAGTTGATCGATAAAAGTGTCAGAACACTTGATGCAGTACGGCATGTTCATGATTTGAAGAAAAATATTATCTCCTTAAATACTTTTGACTTGAAAGGGTACAAATTCATTGGTGAAGGTTGAGTTCTGAAAGTTTGTAAAGGTGTTCATATTGTGTTGCAAGGACAGGAAAGTCTCAATTATATGTTTTGCAAGGTTCAACAAAATCCTTGAAGGTCAATCAGCATAAATTTCGAGCTTATGTGTATTGTGAGTTTGGTTTAGTACCGTTGGAGTTTTGTTTGAGGTCTATTTTGATGAATACGTTTCAGTCAAGTTCGAAAGTTGTGGATAATTTTCCTTTGCCACCATTAACAATGATGTCATTGTATTCTATTCAATTTCTAGAAACGGGCCCCTTTTGAGAATATACCTCCACATAGGTACAAAGATGTTGATTTAGTTAATTCTACTTCATTCATGGTTGAAGGTGATGACTTTAGCAAAGATCCTTCAGTTGAAGCATTTCATGATGATTATGTTACATGGCTTGTTTAAGCATTGATTGGTGATTGTTAATCACGTTTGATTTTGTTGCTCGTGATTTGAGCAATTTTGCGTCCAATGTGCTCTTGAAATTTTGATTAATCGGGTTTTTGAGTTTGAACCCTTTTGGGTTTTGTGTTTTTTGTTGAAGAGTTGAAATTCATTTCTTGTAGTGAAGTTTGTCTTCAGGTGGAGAATATTTGAAATTTACTCATTGCAGAAAAATTCGTGTCAAGGTGGAGTTTGTTACAATTAAGGTGTGACAAATTCTATTTGAAGATAATTCAAAATTCTAATTAAGGTCGACATTAAGAGGAATTATATTTGTTGGAATGCTTTTGGAATCCTATTCGAAGTCTAATTGACAAATTCTAATTGAAATTCTATTTGGAAACCCAATTGGAAATTGAAATTTGTGTTGAATTTGAAGAGATCAAAATATGGACTAACTTTTCGGCACAGTTATGCTCGTCCAGAGCTCAAGCGCCCAAAGCAATGAAGTGGCGCCAACTTGTGCCAACTGAACGCTCGATCGGAGGGGCGGCGCCCACCTCATTCTCGAGCACCATATTTATCCAACCCAGGCAAGTTTTCGTGTTTTGATGTGTTTTGTATATTCATTTTCATCTATAACTCAAGTTTTGGGGTTTGAAATATCCTCTATATATATTTGGTCCTTCATTGTATTTTAGATTGAGTTAGATAAAGCAAAAACACAAAATCATTGTAATTCTTTTTCCATATTTTAGTGAAATTTCCATTCTACTGCTAATTATTTTGTTCTTGAGTTTGTGATCAATTACGTCATATTTGTCATATTATTTTCTTGTCTATTATCACAAATAATCGAAATTACCCGATATGTTCTTCGTTGTTTATAGCAGTTTACATATCTGATTGTGAAATATTTTGGCGGTGGTGAATTTGAGGCGGTAGTGGTGGATTTAAGGTAAATGTGGTAGTGGTAGTAAATTTGAGGTGGTGACACTATGTTGGCTGTAGAAGCGATGATTATGGACACTGGCGATGGTTAGATTATACAAATTTGATTTTAGAGTATTTGAGTGGTAGAGGTAGAGATGAAGGTGAAGGTGGTGCTTGTGGATTTGAAATGATGCCTGCGATTTGGATAGTACCGACAATGGTGGAGTTGGATGGGGGTAAGGTGAGTGAGGTGAATAGAATGTATGACTAGTTAAATAGGTAATTTGTGACCTATTAAATTGTGATTTGCGATTAAATATTTGATTATGACCAACAAATTGTGTCTTATGTGACTGTGATCTTATCTAACTTGTGATTATTTATAGTTACTAATTTTTCACTTCATATTATCGGCCTTGACTCAACTGACTCTAGTTTACATAAAATTCCACTTAAGCCCACAACCGTCTGACTTTTACACAAGTTGTGTTGCAAGTTTGGTGGGCTCTTGCATAAGAAATACTAGACAATTAAAAAAGCCAGCTCACTTAAGCCTTACTCAATATTGACTCTTAACTTGCACTCGGGGTGGACACAAGGGGTGGCTTGGGGTCACATGACCCTCAACTTTTGGACAATTTTTTTTGTTTTTATCTCAATTTTAGAAGTCGTTATGGGGATGCCAAATGAACTCAAAATATTACATTCTTAATACTATTTCGAAAGTGCTCACGGCCATCATAGTAAATGTTACGACTTGTCAAAGTGGGTTGTTTCAAACCAATATTTCGAAAATTTAAATCACGTGGTAATTTTAAAAATTCTTCGATAATCGTACGCTAGACGAATCCATAAATTGTTTATGTCATCTTGAGACTCATTTCGAAAACTAAATCATAGACATCGAATGGTCTAAACGAATATCGAAAATAGTTAAAGATGCCTTAAATGTGCATCTTAAAAGGAGACGTCTAACTCGTCTTTTGTTTATAAATTTTCAATTATTTCATTAACATTGATTATTTTTGCAAAACAAATTTTTCAATATAACTTATATAAATTTTTTAGGAAATTTTACATGGGGTATGACATCAAAAATTTCGAAATTTTACATATGAAAAACTCGTACCCATGTACATTTTCGAATGTAAATTTACATGGGTATGATTTTTTTTATGTAAATTTTCGAATATAAAATTCCTCACAATTTTTCTGAAAGTTTGATTGTGTTTCTTAAGTCAAAATGCCTGCGTCCGCCACCGGGTAACGTATAAACATATCTTACTTTTGAAAATAATGAATTCAAGTGCATGTGTCAGTCAAATATATTTAATAAAAATGGGACCAGAAAACTAGTGGTCATTAACATTTCTTTTGAAGATTATGTTTACAACACAGGTTATTGGTGGTGCAATATACCCCCTTCTGTGGGATGCACCATCAATTTCACTTTCGTTTAAAACTAATTTTGAACGACTAATTATACTGCTACCATCTCCTTGCAAAATTCGATCTTCAAAGCATTAAAATTAATAAACGAATCTACTTAAATAATTGGCCAAAATTGCCTACTTGCAAGTTGCAACAACTTTTCAATACAGATTAGTAAAATATCTGGAATGTTCTCCAGCCACAGAAAGTGGACCTTTCCTGGGCTATTTGTTCATAATTGTACAGAAAAAATGTATAAAAATATATAAACAAATATTTCCCGATAATTAATATATAGAAACAGATATTAGCAACCTTTGACACACTTTCTATCACCTGGATGGCGCAATAGAGTGTGGCAACCATACATAACCACAGAGCTGAAGCCAATAAACAAGCCAACTGTAAAACAAACCAGCAGGCGGCGACGCCACCTCCGGGCTGAGCTGGGCATCGGCCGAACGATTTCTCCTCTATGATGATTCAACGGAGTCCCCGGCAAAACCTGATTGATCTGAGCTTTTGTCATTTGATGCACCTTCATGAATGCAAGGTCCACCATGTTCTGATCAAGTTCTTCCTTGGATTTAACAACTTTATACATGGCAGCACAGAATGTAAACAGATTATGGGTTGCCGCAAGAACTGATAGAGTGGCCGGAATCCACCAGTTGCGGTAGTTGGCGGCGGAGGAGGATGCAAGAATAACTGCTTGGAATACAAAATATAAGTTGATATTTTGTACTGCCTTTGCTTCCAGATTTTGGATTCTCCATCCTTGTTTCTTATTTGTTTCATCTAGTTTTTCTATTTCTCTTTGAATTGGATCATCAGATACGCTTCTCAATTGATTTTGATCCATTCTCTGTAACTGTGGTGAGCCTGATAATGGATAGTATGTAGACTTCAATTGAGAAATGTTCGACTTATTCAAAGTCAACTTGAAACCCATCTTTTGGTTCCCCTAGAATGATTTGGCGAAGAATGAAACAAGCCGCCCACTAAAAGTATTAAGATATTAATTTCACATTATTAATAGAATTTATCAAGTAAATGAAACTAAGCTCCGTTTGGTGTAGATTAAAATAAAATTTTCAGGAGATTTTGATTAAAATTAATAAAATATGTAATTGAAAAATTGTTGATTCAATTAAATGTGTGATTTAAATTAATTGTTGATCTTGACTTGAAATTTTTAGTAGATTTTAATATTAATATTTAATACATAATATTGAACATGGTGAATTGTGAAGAAATACATGTCGCACAATGATGGCTTTTTAATCTGCTGACTGAATTATTATTTGGATGCTTTGATCGGGTGTTTGTTGACTGCTGCCTTATTCGTTAAAAAGCGCGTTTTAATGGGGTGCGTTTTCTTTAATGGGAATCAACGGCTCAGATGTCGCCAAATGTTATCTTCTACACTATTGGATGGTGACCTTCTGGTGACTTCTATAACCTGTTCATTTGCCTAGGGCTTGATGGGATTTTCATTCATTCATTCATTATCCCTCTCTCTCTCTCTCTCTCTTTGTGTGACCTTTGTTATTCTCTCGTCTCTTTTATTCACTCAAAAAGATAGAAAGCCTTGTGTTGATCTATTAGGAAAATGAGCTGTATAGATCTTGAGTGATTTGTATATGTTGAGGGTTGAGTTCTTGAGTGAACATTTGTATAGATCAAAAGACTTGTTGATGTAAATTGTGATTGATTCATACTGAGTGCTCTGAAAATGTATCTTGGACGGTTTCTTTGGTTTCGGTTCTTAATATAGTGGTTTCTTCCTGTGACGGAAGCTCAAAAGAAGATTATGAACTTTTAAATTTTGAACTTCTTACCTTAAAGTGAAAAGTCCTTGTGTTCCTTTTGTTTTCTGTTACTTTTGTGCTTTATAGTATAGTTTTTTGTTGATAAAGTGTCTAATATTTTGAACATAATCTTAATAGTGGTATCAGAGCAGTTTGACGATGGTTCTTAGTTCCGATCTTTGTAGATATGAAAGTTTGATACCTGTTCAGTAGTTCGTTTTCATTTCTGAAACCCTAATAAAGGGATCTAATGAGTTCGTTCATGTTTTACGATTTAAGTACGGATTATTTGCTTATACCTTATAGTCTCTTACAAACGTGTTTAAAATATCAAGATCTGATACTTTCTTAGCAATTCTTTTGTCCAGAAACCTTTCGAGTTGTCTAGATTCTGAGGGCTGTCTTGATTTGTGTCAAAGATCTAGTTTCGAACACTCTGCCTATTTCTTATTATTGTTTATTGCATAGTGTTATAATTTTGTACTTGGTTTTTGATATAGAAATGTTTTCTAAGACTGTATTGTTTGGAATAAACTACTGTGAAACTGCTGAACTTGTATATACCTTTGAAGTGTTATGTGTGATCTGCATACACTATTTCTTCATTGAATTTTTTTTATCATGACTTCTTCAAAATTTGAATTGAAAGTTTTTAAAGGTAAATGAGACTCTAGTTTTTTGCGCCAGAAAATGAGAATACTTTTATTTCAACAAAAATGCGCAAAGGCCATTGACGAATCTTGGCCTATAGATCTTGAAGCTAGTAAGTAAACGAACAATATGAAACTGCATGAAATTATATTTTTCTACATTTATATGATAATGTGTTTAGGAAATTGGTGAAACAAAGGCTGGTGGTGCATTGTGGGAAAAATTAGAAACTACTTATTTAATTAAAACCATTCCAAATAAGGTATATCTTTTGAAACATTTTTTTGGTTTTAAACTGGATCCATCCCTAGATCTTGAAGTGAATATTGACAGATTCAATAGATTATCCCGTGACCTTATCTTCTAAAACAATTTTTTGGTTTTAAACTGGACCCATCTCTTGACTTTGAAACTAATATTGATAGATTCAATAGATTATCCCGTGGCCTAGCCAACTGTGATGAGAAACTCTCAAAAGATCAGTTGGCTGTGATCTTATTAAATTCAATTGGTGATAAGTATAAAGATGTTAGAAATTAGGATATAAGAAAAAAGGAAATCTGAAAAATAAAATGAAAACAAAAGGTAAAAAAATATTTTTACTGTCAAGAAGAATGTCATTTTATCAAAGATTGTCCTGAAAGATTTAATGATAAAAGAAATAAATCTAAGTTTGATGGTGATGCAACATTAGCTTGCTATAATGAGGCTAATATTGATGAAGTTTATGTTGCTATGAACTATCCATTCTTGACCTAATAGAAAATGCTTTACTGAGTTTGAAAATGTAAATGGTGGTCAGGTTCTAATGACTAATCATATGACACGTCAGGTTAAATGAATAGGAACTATTACTTTAAAAATAATGGGTAGTAATCAACAAATCTTGGAAAATGCTAGGTATTTTCTTGATTTACAAAGAAATCTAATTTCTTTAGGTTCTTTAGATGACATAAACTATGATATTATGATTAATAAGTGATACATTAAAATCTTGATGGACTCACAATTAATTGTTAAAGGCCCCAAGAGACATGGACTTTACATTTTGCAAACTTAAAACCTTTTTTATTCCACTTCAGCAGCAATCTCTTTCCAACATGATAAATCCCTAATATGGCCCAAAAGGTTAGGTCATATTAGTGATAAATGGTTATAGATTTTGAAAAAATAAGGTTCCTTTGAAAAAAATAACATTGAGAAACTCAATTTTGTGATCATTGCATCCTAGGAAAGCATAATAGATTACTTTTTTAATTGGATTGCATAAATCTGTGTCAATATTTGAATATTTGCATGCTAATATTTGGGGACCAACTTATGTTACAACTTATACTGATTTTAAATACTTTCTTTTGGTCATTGATGATTTCTCTAGAAAAAAATAGATTTTTCTTCTCAAATTAAAGACTGACACTTTTAATGTTTTCAAATAATGGAAAATACTAATTGAAAACCAAACTGACAAAAAGATTAAATTCTTAAGAACTGATAATAGTTTGGAGTTTTGTAATTTTGAATTTGATGAGTTGTGCAAATTATATGGTATATTAAGGCACGGAAATGTGACACATACTCCAAAACAAAATGGCGTAGTTGAAGGAATGAATAGAACTGTTTTAGAAAAAGTAAGATTTATGCTCTTAAGTTTTGGTCTTTCCAAGCTATTTTGGGGGGAAAGCTGTAAAAACAGTTAGTTATCCTTTAGTAATCTAAAATTCTTTGGGTGAACAGCCTTTGCACATCAATCTGAAGGAAAATTAGAACATAGAGTACTTAAGTGTGTTTTCTTGGGTTATGGTGAATGAGTGAAAGTGTATAGACTATGGGTAAGGGAGACCAAAGGTTATAAGATTATTATAAGTAGAAATGATGTATTTAATGAAAATGATCTACCTTGTTTAAAAGGGAAGGAAAACCTGGAGCCCTTAAGACACAATGACAATGTAGAAAGAGACTGAAATTGAGGTGGAGGAGATTAATGATGAAAATCAGTAACCTGATGTTCAGATTGAAAATGAGAATGTTGAGACTCATAAGGTTCTGAACAATCTGAGGCTAATTTGGAAGCAAATCAACCTTTAGATAACTATCAGCTTGCTAGAGATAAGCAAAAAAGACAGATCATATCTCCTGTCAGATTTGATGATGAAGTTTCTTTTTTTGACATTTCAAGAGTTTATTGAAGATGAACCTGAATTATTTAAAGAATCTATGAGTAGTAAAGATTCCAATCTTTGGCTAGCAGCTATGCAAGATAAAATGGAATCTCTTAGAAAAAATAAAACATGGATTCTGACTAAAAGACTCGAGGGAAAAAAAGATTGTTGACTGTAAATGAGTTTTTAAAATTAAAAGAGGAGAATTGATGATAATGATATCAGATATAAGGCAACTTGTGGCAAAAGGTTTTACTCAAAATGAGGGAATAGATTTCAATGAAATATTTTCCCTAGTTGTAAAATTTACAATTGTTAAAGTAATTTTAACCTTAGCCACACAATTTAATTGGTAATTAGATCAATTGGATGTAAAAATAGTTTTTTTTTTTTAAATGGTGACCTTGATGATAATATTTACATGGAACAACCTAAGGGTTTTGAAGTAAATAAAAAATCTAACTTAGTATGCCTTCTTAAAAAAATCTTTATATGGTTTAAAACAAATTTTAAGACAATGGTACAAGAGATTTGATACTTTTATACTTGGACTTGATTTTAAAAGAAGTAATTTTGATACATGTCTTTACTGTAAAGGAAGTGGAGGTGAAAATTCACTTTATCTACTCCTTTTTGTAGATGACAATCTTTTGGCTAGTCATGACATAATGAGTTAGAGTTGATAAAAAATAAGTTAAAATTTGAATTTGAAGTGAAGGACTTGGGTCCTGTCAGAAAGATTTTAGATATCGAAATTAAAAGAGATAGAAGAGAAGGCACACTAAGTCTCAGTCAGAAATCTTATGTTTTGAAACTATTGGAAAAGTTTTCTATGCTTGATGCTAAAAGTGTGAGTTTATCTTTAGAATTTCACTTCAAACTTTCAAAAGGAAAATATAACAAGTATGAAGAAGAGTTTGTGAGAATGGCAAGGGTGTCATACTCTAATATTGTTGGGTATGTTATGTATCTAATGGTTTGTTCAAGATCTGATTTAGCATACTCAATAAGTGTATTGAGTAGATACATGTCAAACCCTGGAGAAACACATTGGGAATCTATGAAATGGCTTCTTAGATACATTAAGGCAATTGTAAATTTGGAATTCAATATAGAAAGCTATCTGATGGTGTTATCTTAAACGAGTATACTAATTCTGACTATGCAGGTGATAGAGAAAATAGAAAATCCACTCCAGCCTATATTTATACTTTATGTGGTTCATGTATAAGTTGGAAATCCCAACTACAAAAGATTGTTGCTTTACCTTCAACAAATGTAGAATATATAGCTGCTACAGATGCTATAAAAGAAGGAATATGGTTAAAAGAACTATTAAATGAATTTAGCTTTAATAAAGATGTTTTAAACTCTGATAGCCAGTCTGTCATGTATTTGAGTAGAAATCATGTTTTATATAATAGATCTAAGCATGTTGATGTTAAATTTCACTTAATTATATATGTTATTTCACAAGGTGTTGTAAAACTTGAAAAGATTTCTACTCAATTTAATCCTGGTGATGTAGGTACTAAAGTGCTGTCTTTAAACAAGTTTCAAGATTGTTTAAATTAGTTGAATGTTAACACTTGTTGATTTTTGTATCAGGAATAAGAGCAAATGATGACATGTTTGGAGGAACCACTATAGATGAAAACTGGAATCATTGTACCAAGGTGTAGATTGTGAAGAAATGGATGTGCACAATGATGGCTTTAAATCTGCTGGCTGGATTATTATTTGGATGCTTTGACCGGGTGTTCGTTGACTGCTGCCTTATTCGTTAAAAAAATGCGTTTTCTGCGGAATACATTTCTTTATTGGGAATCAACGGCTCAAGTGTTGCCAAATGTTGTCTTCTACACCATTGGATGGCAACCTTCTGGTGACGTCTATAACCTGTTCATTTGCCTAAGGTTTGATGGGATTATTCATTCATTCATTATCTCTGTGTGTGTGTGAGAGAGAGAGAGACCTTTGTTATTCTCTCGTCTCTTTCATTCACTCAAAAAGGTAGAAAGCCGTGTGTTGATCTGTTAGGAAAATCAGCCGCATAAATCTTGAGTGATTTGTATATGTTGAGGGTTGAGTTCTTGACATTTGTATAGATCAAGAGGCTTGTTGATGTAAATCTTAAGTGATTCATACCGAGTGCTCTAAAAGTGTATCTTGGACATTTTCTTTGTTTTCGGTTCTTAATATAGTGGTTTCTTCCGGTGGCAGAAACTCATAAGCGGATTATAAACTTTTAAGTTCTGAACCTCTTTCCTTAAGACGAAAAATCCTCGTGTTCCTTTTGTTTTCTATTACTTTTGTAATTTACAGTATAGTTTTTTGTTGATAAAATGCCTAATATTTTGAACATAATCTTAAATGCATAGTAAGATTATTAATTTTTTTCTCACTTATTACAGTGTAAATTTTCGAGTGGCAAAGGTTTATCTTATTCTCTATAGCTTGTATCATGCTCCAGTGATATTTCTAATTTTATGTGATTAGTTCTACAAGTGTAACCCTAAAATAAACATAATTTTTTGGCTTATAGCAAGAACAAAATCTTACGTCGATTAAATATTAACATACCAATCTAACGGTTTACGATGGAAACTAAAAATTTAATATTAAAAAATATTAGATACTTTTTAAAGGGGTTGACTTTGGTGAATTTAGTGAACTTTTAAGTGACTTTTAGAGTTTGTTTGATTGGTATGGAAACATTTCCTAAAAAAGAAAATATTTTCTTATTTTGAAGAAAACAAAAATTTACTCTCCCCAAATAAGATGCATCCTTAAAAAAAGGAAAATTAGGCATGTTTTCAAAAGTTGAAAAATATTTTCAATGAAAAAATAGCAATCAAACACTCCAAAATAAGAATTTAGGTGAAAAACTAACATTTTTATGAAAAATAAATACAATCAAACACATTTTATGGATTTGTTAAAATTCAATTAAAATCTCCCATATACTTTATATGGACTTTCATAATATTTCACTAGACTTTCTTTTTGAAAGAAAAATACTATACCTATATAACATAATATTTTAAAAACTTTTCGTATGTCAAAATGTAATTAACCTTGTGGATCGAGTGATTTGAGCCATGAGACCAAGTCAACGATGCGATTTGGCAGTACAACTATATATTTAATGAAACTATTGTTTGTCCAACAAAGTTAAGTGAAGAATGAAACGATAATACAAATGCAACAAAGCTGTATTACCAAACAAGCGTGACTAGATCAAATATCATACAAAAAACAGTATGTGCACATACATATAAGAGAGAAAATACCTAATTAATGGTTAAATTTATGCAATCAATAGAAAATTAAACGTTAAATATTTGAAAGTGACAAGGTTAACCTTTAATTATAGTTAATTAATAGAATGCACCTTTAAAATATATCCCAAAAACTAGATCAGAATTCCAAAATTTCACCAATTTCACTCAATTCGGGAACCAATATATTAATTCTTTAAAAAAAAAAATCTAACAAACTACATAATAATGAAAATCCAATCCCAAAAAAATAATAAAAAAAAAGAATTGAAATATTAACTAAAAAAATACACGTATAATTCTAATAGATTGTTGTTCTTCTCGGCCAATCAAGAAATCCATTTAAAAAAAAAACGAGAGAGATAATTAATTCAAAACAGCAAATTCAATGCAAAATTGCTTCAAATTCAAAAGTGATTCAAACTACTTGGAACACCAGCACATTCAATTCATTTAAAATTTTGAATATCAAATAATTATAAAATTATAGTTGAATTATTACTTATAATTTCAATTCAAAAGAGATTATAAAAATTGATTACAGCAAATTTTTAATTCAATAGAAGAGATACAATAAAACCCTAGGAGGAGAAAGAGTCCAATATTTTGGGTTCTAGAGTTTTTAACAAATCTCCCATCACACTTTCCGTTAAAAAGTCTCCAAAAGTCCCAAAAGTATGGAATTTCCCAAAAGTCGTTCTCAATTTAAATACCACGTGACTTATAGAGGTTTCTAAAAAGTTTTAATTGAATATTCCATGATCTTTGAAGACTTTTGAATAGTCTATGAAAATCTCTATTGAATGCACCATTACTTTTAGAGAGTCTTAAAAAATCTCGATCGAATATCTTCTAACTTTTTTAATTTTTAAGTCTTAAAAAGTCACAATTGAATACACATCAAATTCAAATGAGTAATCCGATTTTTTTATATATCAAATAAGCTATCATCTCTTATAAACATGTTAAAGATTCAAATTGTACCATAATGCAAAACAGAAGATAATGTAAAACGAGTTACTCTTTGAGGGCAAGCATGATCATACCGTTGAGAAGTCGAAATGTTGCATCGAACTTTCATTAGTTATATAACATTTCAACGAGGCAAACTTTGCGGCGAACTATTACGAATGAGACACAGTAATTAAATATTTTAATAATTAATAGTAAAACAATAAAGAAATTTTACATTAATAATTAAATCTAGTTTTAATATTAGCTATTTGGAAGAAGCGGAGGTTTGAATATGTCCCTAGAATTTAAAAATAAAAAAATCAAAATAAAAAAGGTGATAATAAATTGCATTATTACTTTATTGCATTGTTTTATCATTAGTTACTCATGTTTCGAATTCCAATGCTTGTGTTATTTTATTTTTGCTTCCGTTTTCTTAACTCTCACTTGGATCAACATGAGTTCACCACTGCGATGTGATTATCAAACACAAGTCAAAAGTGAATTCTCGTTTAGAAATAATTTAATTAAAAATGTCACTTGGACAAATCTCTTCCTATCGACGCTATCATAGCTTACAAATATAACGCCCTTTATCGAAAAACTTGGACCATTGAAGTCCCAATATGTTAAATTTATGTTTTTAAAACCGAACGCCCTGTTTTCAATATGTAACGGCATTTTCACATAGTACATGGCTAGTGAAATAGTAAGCAAAATATAAATTTTGTAGGAGTGGATTGAAAGGCTTGTCGAATAATGAGTAACCGAGAAATACGAAACAATCAAATTTTAAAACTCAATCTTTTGATTATGGCTGAAGAACCTTACATGGAAAGGGCTCTCATCTGATATATTCTTGCTGAATTGGACACTGAATATCTGCCCATAACTATTCAGTTGGAACTCAAGATCCTCAATAAGCTGGCAATAACTTCAGGATGTCCTTATCAGCTACGACAATCAACTCTATAGGCTCAACTCATTGAGAAGTGGTTTACTGCAAACTCCTTCAGCCAATGCTGCCTTCAAACCTGGAAATCAAACTCAAAAGAATCAGTCCTATGGTCACAAACAAGGGGAAACACTATCAGCAGAGGCAGAAATAAAGGGGGAGGGGGAAGAAATTTTTCAAAACCAACTTGTCGTTTGTAAAGCTCTTCCATCGAGTGTGCGTTCATGATAAGACTCGAAGAAGAAGTCTAGGCTAACTCCATGCCGATAGTTTTGGTAAGACGAGGCACGTGTTTTTTGGAATGACCGAGCGTAAAGAGTACGTATGTGATGAATCAATTTGAAAGTGAAAGTCGTAAAAAACTTATGGAATGCTCTCAAAATCATTTCACTTGAATGAAACATAAGAGATTTTTCGACTTTGAGCATTCTCTCCTTTAGAGAAGTCAAATCATTGATGAAACTTAATAATACAAGGCTTCCAACCTCTTCCACTACTAGGATCCAAATCCTAATGTAATAATCTTTTTAAACCTAGTTCTACATTTTAACGCACGATTGAAATATTGAAAAATCGATGCTCCTAGATTATTTAACAGTCTCTCTCGAGTAAAGTCAAACCTGCTGTAATATGTGACCCGACTATATCTCTATAACGAATGCGATCATACAAGAATGCATGAGTTTTTGTGAGCACTTAAAGATTCACATAGGACATAACGATATATTTATATCCTCTATCGGACCTTATGATGATTGTATACAATAATTATGGAGAAAATGAAATTCATATAAACCATTCAAACATCCCAAAAACGTGTTTCGATGTCAAATATGCAAAGCTAAAATTTAAAAATCATATTACATAGTTCACCTAACCCTAAGTACAAAATTAACATAGCCTAACATAGTGGAAAGAAGAAAATTAGAAAAATAAATTAAGAACGACATCACCAATTCAATTCTTGAATTTAATCTTTACTTCGTGGTGCTGTTTTGCTTATTTTTGTCTCTTTTTTTTCTCTCAAAACTCTTATCAATTTCCTCCCTCGCGTTCTGAACAGCTCTCGGGTTTAAATACGCGATCATGATATTGTTTCCATAAGTCATTCAATCGAATAAGGAAACCAAATATTCGCATCAATTTTTCAACTATGCGACTACATAGTTCTCATGGAAGTTGCCCTGGAATTTGCTGAAGACACCTATGCGACCACATAGGATTTAAGCTATGCGACCGCATATCTTATTCTTCTTCCAAAATGTTGCAATTTGGTCTTTGAACTTTGTTTCACATTTCTCTTTTCCCACTTCTTTTTCAAACAATACTTCATTCCTTAACTCAATTCGACCTAGCCATCTCCACATCTTCAATTCCTCCTCTAGGTCATCTTTCAATTATTTGCACCTTGGTCCTTAAACTTTGATTTTCTTTCGTTTTAGTTCATTTTCACTTTGTTTCTCATAATTTCTACACATTCATCACATTGTCCTGCAAAATACAAATTACATAGAATTAAACAATAATTCAACATATTTATCAATAATTGTCCGTATCATCTAGGTTTGACCTGAAAAATGGACAATCAAATGCCCTTTTTTTTTTACCGGTTGCTTGCTTGAACTTCCTTCTAATGCTCAAACTAGATTTTCTCAGGTAGAGATTTTTTAAAGTGATCCCTGCAAAATTATTATATTAAGGCTCTGTTTGAAAACATAAATTTTCCATGGAAAATGGAATTCCATTTTCCAACTTTTGCCTTGTTTTTTATATCATAAATTTGTCTTGGAAAATATTTTCCCAAAAAGCTTCACACGTGCACTATTTCTTGGATTTGGAGGAATTGGAGGTGGGAAATGATTTCCAGCTTTTCGATTTTTTTTTATTTTTTTTGAAATGGAAACAAATTTCATAATCAATTATAAAAAAAAAATTCATTTTAATGGACAATTTTCATATCAAATAAAGCTAAACAAATACTAAACATTAATAAAAAATGATTTTCTAGGAAATATTTTTTTTGGTTTTTTTGTTTTACTTTTTGGCAATGGAAACAAATTTTATAATCAATTGTGGAAAAAAGTATCACTTTAATTGACAATTTCCATATAAAATAAAGCCAAACGAACACAAAAATATTCAAAATTTTTAAAATTTTTCCGGTGGAAAATTATACCAATCAAACACACTTAATTAACAATTCCCTACAAAACAAGTTCTATGCAATTACTTTCTCTGAAATTCATTTTCTTTATATTCATTTTCCACCCTTGCTAGCAGACGGACCCTAAAAAAAATATGATTCAACATGAGTTTAAAAAAATAAAAATAAAAAATGAGGGTCATACGGACATGCATTTTTCTACTCCAATCGGTACTATTTATGTCAATTTGCCCCAAAATAAAAAATAAAAAAATACCAACTTCATAATGGGCCAATCTCTCTCTCTAATTCTCGGTACCAAAATACTCCTCTCCTCACCCCTCCCCTCTTCCTCTCTCTCACTTTATTTCTACAGCTCAACCTCAAAACTTTCCTGTAAACCCCGTCACACCCACCCACCCCACTTCACGTGACCTCACTTCGTCTAACCGCACTTCACAGATCAAATGCTGATCCGACGCTCACTTTTGAACCAAACCCTACTCCACAACCACCTTCGCCGCTTCGCCACCGCCGCCCTACTAGAAGAACCTACCCCCACTTTCGACCCCACCCAGCAACTCACTTACCTCGACAACCTCCCAAGACCTGACCCAAAGTACGATGAAATCATTCACGCTATCCCACGCGCTATCTCCGGTAAGAATATCTCGGCCAAAGAGCGTAAAGCCGGCCGTGTACCCAGTATTGTTTTCAAGCAAGAGGATGGCCAGCACGGTGGCAATAAACGACTTATTTCGGTGCAAACTAATCAGATAAAGAAGCT